>CM061043.1:66019820-66185793 GCA_030762985.1 Adelphocoris suturalis
ATTATTTCGTCATATCCTGGCGCGGATCCACCTTTTCCATTCAAAGCGGCTGACAGTATAACCTGTTCATTCATGTTCTGATTATAAGGTGACGTGTGTTCAATGTTCAAATTCATTGGATCTTCTCCGTTAATATTTGTTGTTAATTGCCCTCATGGTTTGTTCATTGTTCGTAATTAGAGTAGTTAACACCACATCAACCGTTTCTATTGCTTCAATGTCAGAGCTAGTCTGACTTCTTAGTTTATTCAAAAGAAGTTCAATATCAGTTACGAATTAAGGGGCACCTGTTCAGTTAATTTTGACTCTATTCGACTTAAGATGCTGATATTTGGAATGGAGTCTCTCTGGATGTGGTGGAGTATAATTTATAGTAGGAAATCTTTCCTACAGATAATGAATTGAAAACATTATTTATGATGGTACGCTGTGATTTACACAATGACTTGGACGAGCGCTCGAAGCTAGCTTAATTAGCTTAATCGCTAGCTTAATTTTATGCTTCTTATTTTGAAATGCGAATGAAAAACTCTTATTATTGTAGTATAATTTATCTGTATGATGAAGATGTTGTAGTAAGGGCGGTACTAAAAGTATTAGTAAACATTAATTTCATTGAAATGAAGTTTTGTGTGACTATCCACAGCATAATTTTAGTACAGACAAAATAGTGACCAATTAGAGCAATATAGGGGGTCCAAAGAAAAACTTCAATTGATTCATTTCGATCAAAACTTTAATAAACTAAAACTTAACGACTGAGAATACAACCTACGTCTCGCTATAGAAGACCAAAAAGACAGTAAATGTTGACTTGCTGAAATTATTACCGTCAAGGTATCACGAGATAAAAGTTATCAAGACTGTGTTAGCATCCGGTCATGCTGCCAATTTATATGCACTTCTCATCAGTTTTTCAAACTGAGTCCAAAATATCCTTTTCTCTGGCCCCTTATTGTGAGGACATTCTTCTGATTTGTTTGGAGTTGATACGTTTCGAAATGAGTTCATTGGCCGATAGCAGATTGTTGGATGGACTATCTTGATGGAATGTGTTTAGTTCTCCACCGCTGAATCGTCAGAACGAAAACTCCTCCTGCATGCAGCTATTATGAGACAAGTTTCGGGGAAATTTCTTTAGCGGACTTTATTTTATTTCAATTTTTGAAATTCATGTACGGTACAGATACCAATTGTAGAAAGTTCGGGAATGAGACTAAAATAACACAATTTTTCATTTGGAGGTAAAATCATACGGTTTTCTCGAATCATTTTCTCTAAATCATCATTTAGATGTATTCCTTGAGATTTTCATGAGATAAAAACGCAATTTTCGTCTCATAGGGACCACTTCACCTTTCCAATATAGGAGCACGTATTCAGGAATTGTACCAAAAGTGGAAAATCCTTTCCACTATTGGAGTAGGGCATATTTTTCAAACTTAGTGTTTTTAATGCGTTAAATGTATTATTTGGATATCCTGGAAGCTCCATTTAAGTTATTAATCAAAGGACTACGTATAACGGATAGTAGCGGAAAGGCTTCTGGAACGTTTCCACAATTGGAACCGAAGCTTTCCATTTGTGTGTCAATGATACTTTTATCTAGGTAGATACCTACTTCTTGCTCTCATGTTTCCTGTTCTGACACTTTGGATTTTCTTTTGTATGAAAATTACTATTCAGTTTCCTATTAGAAACAACCTGAAAATACATCATCTTCTGAAAATTATTAAAAGTTAATTTTTAGCTAACCTTTTGTAACTGCGAGTTTGATTTATGTAATGAATTTTTAGGGGTACCTTTCTTGAATTTTAAATAAGCATTGTGATGATGTTCTGCTTCAAAAAGATGACGGCTGTTACCGAAATGAAAAAAAGCAGTCACTCCCAAGGTGATGTTGATCGACCGGCGACTAATGTGGCAGAAGGGAACGCTGTCACCACCACAGCGGACCACAACGTCCCTCTGTCCACCTTTTTTCAACACTTTTTGAATCAATATACGATATAAACATACCTGTATACAATTACTATACAGTTATTTATTACTCAACTCATATGTTCCACTTTTCGGTTTTAACATATTATCGGTGTTTCATAACTTCCTACCTGATGTTTTTAATGCGCTCCCAACAGTTCTCCTGAGTGTCTTCAGTTAATATGAAAATATTGCTGCTACGTTAATAAGGAACATATCATTTTAAAAATAAGAGAAATGATGAGAGACCAAACTTTCCACTTTTGGAGCGAAGAATTCTACATTAGGATCACTCCCTTCTGAGCTTCCCACATTGGGTAACAAAAAAGGCTACTATGGAAAATTGATGACCACGATTCAAATATTGGAATACAGGATTGATGCAACTGACAATGGGTGAGATTTGTGAAATAAGAGCCTCACAAAATTGGTGACATTTGTGAAAATTTGTAACTTTACTTTGTATATGCTAACAAATTTTGAAGCGGCTGAACAAGTTTTTCTTTATCAATTTCAAAAGATCCTTGTTGGAAATAATCGGTTAGATTACACAGGTTTATTATAAAAGTCATGTTTTGTGACGGAGACCCCATTATCAAATCTAGAGGTTTTTGAGTGTGCTGAACACGAATCCAAAACCCATTTTTCCATCTCATCAGGATTTTGAGATATTGTCAAAATTTATCCAATTTTGGCCCAGTTCGTCCATTTTTCCAGTTGTTGTATTTGAAGAGTGTGAGGCGTCGTTTCCTATAGTTTTTGACCTCTTGAATCGAATGAGACCAACCGCCGGTCGCTACAATTAATGTTTATGCAGCTGGATCATTTAAAAGCCCCAAAAACGTGGTTTTTCGTGTTTTCTCCTAGGTTTTTGGGCCAAACAAAAAACACGTTTTTTTGGGGCTTTAAAGTGCTCCAGCTACGTAACTATTAATCGTAGCGACCTGTAGTTGGTCTCATTCGATTTAGGAGTTCATAACATATAGGAAACGACGCCGCACACTCTTCAAATACAACAACTGGAAACATTGGGCCAAAATTGGACGAATTTGGACAATATCTCAAATCTCGAAACCTTGATGAGATGGAAAAAATGGGTTTTGGATTCGTGTTCAGTACACTCAAGATCTCCTAGATTGGATAATGAAATCTCCGTCACAGAACATGACTTTTCTTTTGTTAACCTGTGTTACAGTTCTCAAGACACTTCGGATAACTACGAAAGTAAACACTTTGTCCTCTTCACTATACATAATATAATCGAGTGCTAACTTAAATCCATACAATTATAATTTTGTTGGAAAATAAAATTCATAAACCTCCAGGAATTAGGTAAGTACCTTTAGTTGGATTTGACCAATGCCGAGGACGGGGGCTTAGGACGGTTTTGTAAGATTAGAATTATACACTATTGTTACAATGAAATACAACTCTGCTAAATCAAACCTTAGGAGGGGAGCCTTCCAAGGCAGTACAAATGTGATTAAAGAGGATTATTAGTTACATAGTTTTCGATTGTTGTTATTTTAAGTGGAACCCAAAACTTTCCTTCGGCAAATAGGACAACGGATTAGAGTTTGCTGTAAAATCCCTAAATGTAATTCCGTCGATGGAAATAGAAGGTCCCTGGTTTAATTGTTAATTCACTGTGGAAAATCATAAATCAATCAGAGCAATTTCATATTCGGTTAAAGGTTTCTGGTGAGTTAGGGTGAGAGGGGGTGGGTCGGGGTGGAAGTAGAAGTGGTTGTAATGAAGTCGGAAACTCAACTAGGGGTAGGTGTGGGACAGGGGGTGGCATGGGGTGGCTAGAGGCGGCGCGGGGGTGGCGCGCGGCAAACGGGGGTGGCGTGCGGTTGACGGGGGGCGGGAAAATCCGTAAACACCCGATCGGCGCCGAGAGCGCTCGTGATCCGCGAGCCTGGGAGCCAGTCTGTTATCGTGTTGCGCTCCGAGTGGTACTCACGGGTCGTTCCAGACAGTGCGATCGGGATACTGCACCACCACAGATTGTTGACCAGTTTTTCCGATCGGGGACGTCGAAAATCCCCGTTTTTCCGGAAATATCGACAGTTTTCTGTTCGTCGACTCTCCACTTCAGGCTTATTGACTTTTTTGCCATTTTTTACTACCGTTACTTCGGGATTTGATTGACAGGGGAAGACCGCGTGATTCCGGCCGCTTCTGGCACCGACAAAACACCCCCTAGATATTCATGGTAATTATTTTCAAATAAATTTAAGATTCTATTTAACCTAACACACAACATTTCTCAACATTGCAAACAGTGTTATGCTTAGAATGTGATTCCACAGATACTGATAACTGATAAGCCTATCTATTTGTACTCGTATCTTCAAACTTCGTACATTTTCCATTCTCCAGAGGATTCAATTCTGGGGAAAAGATAAGGATAACTGTGAAGTCTACATCGTTAAGCTACATTATAAGACATATTATTACTAGCATGCATTTTTAGGGCAGGGAACACTATTTACCCATGTTTAGAGTTGAAAATACAAAACGTTTCATGATTTTATTGTCTACAATGAATTCTAAGAGCATCGCTATTTACTTAATTCCGTTGTATATGTTCATTTCCTGATTGTTTCGCTCAGGTCTGACACAGCCGCTTGATCAGCTGTTCACCCTTGACTTAGGAATACAAACAGGTTTTTCGTAGATGATTTATCATTCCCTATCTAAAACGTAGATCATATTTGTGTTGGATTGTTTGATTACTGTATATCTATATCTTCTAAACTGAGGTGCACACCTACTAAAGAAATTATATTACTTCTCCTTTAAGGTACTTTATGACTGGTATAAAATCAGACCTTCTTCGGAGGTTATTTTAGGAATAAAACAGTTTAAAATTCGTTCCATGAAGCTATCTAGGCAAACAATTACGCACCATACTGATACCATTATATCATAAACTTATATGATTCCGCCAAATGGATCAGCTACATTACATAAACTGATGAGCGCAACTCCAAGCATATTAGAAATGTGATAAGTAGTTGATAAACAAAAGACCTTTCCCGCGAATACCATCCATAGAGGTCTAATTATGCGATGAGTTGTAGGTAAGTAGACTTCTTTGGTAGTGCTACCTATTCGAAAACTTATTTATTGTTTCAACGTTTTTTTAGATAAGTTCATAGGTTTATTAATTATTTACCTATTATATTTATTACTACAATTATTATTCTTTTAAAATATTGGTTTATGACGCCGGAATAATTATGCATTGAGGTTTGAATATTAATTCAATTCATTGTGATTAATTATTATTTATAATAATTAAGCTGATACTAATTAGCTTAGCTTTTCACTGTCAGTTCGGTCGAGCAAGTTTATTATCTTTCTATACACTCC
Organism: Adelphocoris suturalis; assembly: GCA_030762985.1. Taxonomy (NCBI): domain Eukaryota; kingdom Metazoa; phylum Arthropoda; class Insecta; order Hemiptera; family Miridae; genus Adelphocoris; species Adelphocoris suturalis. Next base: position 66,025,182 of record CM061043.1, read on the forward strand.
TTTCAGTACCTAGTTCTATAATTTGTAGCTCATTACATTTGCTGTTGTTGAATGAAATTAAAACGTGAATATATTATGTATTTCTATTAACCATAAAATGCAAACTGCTTTCGATATATCACGATTAGAAGAGGGTACACAGATTGACACAAACGGAACCAAAAATTTCCTGGACTGTGAACAATACGAAATGTTACTGAAAATTTTGATTCTATACAAATTCTAGCCAATTCAAAAATGAACTAAACTTGTTAAATTTCCTCTCAAATTATCTTATGATGTAAGATACCCATTGTTACCTGGAGAAAATAATATTTTGTTTTTTAAAATTTCAATTTCACACGAATTTAAGCAAATACTCAAAAAACTAATCTTGTTAAAATTTCTCTCAAATTGTCTTAAGATACCTACCCTATAATTGTTACCTGAGGAAATTAAAATTGATTGTTGTTGGCGATTTCAGTTTTCCGTGCTTCGCAAAGTCTGTTGATTTTTGGATGAATAATTTTGCGAATTTGAAAATTCTAAATCAAAATTAGGAAAAGTCAATTTTAGAACGAAATAGCATTTTTAAATTTAATTGTTTAATTTCGACAGTTTTTTTCAAAGGAATTTTACTATGAGTATTTTTAGCTAATCAATTAATGGTAGTGCGATTATTTAAACATTGAAAGCTATGGTCATGATGGATGATCAGTTTTCAGCGAATGAAAAACTTACTTACATGTCATTCAAAAGCGCTACATATCAATAAAGTCTGAAAATCCTTGAATTGTTTTTTAATGCTGAATATTATTGATAGAAAGTTTGTTGGCGTATATATATGATAGTTAGAAAAATCGTTTTGTCAACAAAAGGATCATATTGTAGTCGACAATATCGACATATCTAAATATAATACCAACGAAGTCACAAAAATTTGCTTTTCGGGACATCTGCGCGACAAAGTGACCACTGCAACCTTGGTAGACTTCTAAGAGAAACGCTGAAAATTATCACACAAAGGTTTATTATTTCTGCATTAGACAAAATTATAAGAACATTCGTTGGATGACATTTTTAGCAGTATTCTTGGGCTATTAACGCTCTTAATTGCGTATTAACTAGGTATTCAATTCAATAAGAAGATGAAACTCAAATAATGACATTTAAAATGTTCATGACGAACGTATTTCAAAATTTTTGAATAGTAGGAATGTCTTATTTTTCAACCCTTTGATTTCTTGAACGAAATGTTAATTCATAGAAAAAAAAAAACAGAATTTAACCGACATCTTTATTTAATTTTGTTTTTAAATGAAACTGAATCTTACTAAATCTATTGTAGGCTAACTACCTAATGAGTAATACAACTCCGTTCAAGATGGTTTCAAAGTCAAAAAATGAAAATTGCAATATGATTCAGTTCGTCAGAGGTGTTGTTTTAATTGTTGGTCGTTTTACATTCCTTACTTGACCCAATGAAATCTGTTTGTGTCTTGCCACAATAAATTTGAACTCAAATCTTTATTAGTTTCAAACTCGTTTATGTGTATGTGAAGTATTGATAGACGGTCAGACAGAAATCACTACAGCAAAGAATATACGAGCTAAAAAGAGTAGCGATAAATTGCCTTGATTTACTCCAGTTGGGCATCACGGCAGGGGTGCTCCGTGGTATTACCATCCGTGTTCTTGAGGGCTCTTACTTCAACTGATGCTCATTCTATAGGGGCATTCCTTTTCACACATCCATCCCTTCTCCATATTCCTCCACTCCCTTAATCCCTTAGGAATTAGGGGTTAAGTTGTGTAAATCTGGGCGTCCACCTCACTATTTCATTTTATTGAATGCTGTTAATGGTAAGCCCCCCCCCCCCCCCACCGTATAGGTATCTATGATTGTAGCATTAAACAAAAAAATTTAATTCATGAAATTTATATGAAATGAGAGTTATATTAAAGACAGGTTTTAGGGGGCATACTATTTGGGGGCTGGGGAAAATCATAAAGTAGGTAAATCGAGGTTTTCAGCCAATTTTCAGATTGTTAGTGGTGTTTCCATTGCATTAATAGAAGTTACTTCTTCCTTAGGTAGTTTTCTAATATCCCTCATACATGGTATTAAAAGGACTAAATCAGGAAACTGGCTAAAACCACTGGTTTTATCCAATTTTCCGTTGTTTTATTTATTATATCAATTGGAAGGTGGAGTTTTGACGAAAAAGGGCGTAAATGGACAAACAAACAAGCGACATAGACGGAAAAAAGTCCAAATGTAATTGAGGAATTGTTTTAAAATGCAAGGAAACAGGTTTCAGCGATGAAGATTGTTACGTTACATTATGTTAAATTTTTATATTTATTTGGACGCCATTGCAAGTGCTTCATTCGTACAGAAATTTGCTAAAATTTAAAAATGAAAATAAAAATGTTACACCTCGCACCACCTGTCTTAAGATATGAATTAATCTTTCCGCTGATGAAATCAAACTTAACGTTCAATTTGTTGGAAGATTTATCGGCAGCTGATGGTAGTGATAAGTCCCTAACGTTGAGGTACGAATGTTAACAATTTGAGCGATTGAGGTAGGACTCCCATGTGAATGGGTTCGAATGACAAAAGTAATACATGTATGCAGAGATGTAGGAAATTCAATGTCTTTTGATGTTTTATTTTGCACTGGCACAGTCTATATTCTGTATGGTTTTTTGGGTTGGGGTGGCTGTCAATAAGAGCTGTTAATTCTTGTTTCTAGCCCAGAAAACGATAGTTAATGTTTTATTAAAAGTCCTACATAAAATGTATTTTCCTATAGAGACTTATATACGTAATTCTAGTCAAATTCATCCCGATATTTCTCGTTTTCGGGTAGACAGGTAGTCGTCCATGTTTTGATTGTTGCACACAAGTCCGTTTCACACAAGTAGGTACAAGCGTAAAATTTAAACTGTGGGAACATTGGTTCAATGTGGTAATTTCAATTGTCAGGATGGCCGAGCGGTCTAAGGCGCCAGACTCAAGGTAGAACCTTGCCCATTGTATGGGTTAACGAGCGTTCTGGTCCTCTCTGAGGGCGTGGGTTCGAATCCCACTTCTGACACAATTTTATTTTGTCAAATCCAAAATTCTCGAGAGTACAAACACACTTTGAGCCTTCTAAAATTCAATAATCACATATAACCATGATCCACTAATGTATCGTGTATAGCACTTGAAAAATACTAATAAAATTTATTAGTTACAGTAACATTTAATGTTACAGTCTAGAACTGAGAGCTCCATAGGCAAAATCCGAAAATTAATAACAATGCTCTATAAATTTGTGATGCAGATGAAAAAAAAAAAAACGGATCATGTTTCATGCACAAAATTCCACTTTATAGGTTGAATAGCAAAGAAATTCTTTCTGGAGCTCACTAAGATGATATTAGAAACTATAATTATTTAAAATTAAGGAATTGTTTTATTGACTCCCCTCCACATGTTATTAACTACACATACGTTACTGTGACTATGTTTGCTCGTCTCGGTTCTGCAAAAAAAAGCGGTCCTCCTGTCCTCCAAAAATTCAAATCACGGGCCATCCTAAAGACATGAAACATGTCAAAAGAACATAAGATAATCTCCTAATGTCTTATGATATTATCGTTCTACTCAAGAGGTTTTAGACTTCTGAAAATTCTTCAGTTGTTAGAAAGGGCCATAATAATTCAATATTTTAGAGACATTGAGAAGGGTAAGTTGTAAAAAATTCTAGGATACGGTATGCACTATCGTTTTCAATCGATACCAAGGTTCCCTAACAGGCTTAGTGGCTGGTCACAAATGCAATGATTACAGAGGCATTCGGTTTTTAATAACTTACTCTAAAGACTAGGGGACATCGGGATAAGCCTTAAGCAGGAAGACCTCATTTTTGGGAGTACATATTATCGGTAAATTTTAGTAAGTGTGTGTATTGTTTCAAGTGTTATGTGCGAAAAGGTGTTTTTTTTATTTGATTTAAATTGCTGTAATTTTGTTATTTTCTTCATTATATTAGTTCTATCGTTTTACCGTCGTATTGTTTTCGTCGTGTAGTAAAAACGACACTCTTCTCCTCAGCTCAAGACTTCTCAAAAAAGAAGAGCCTCTTCTTCCTTTCTAAATCTGTTTATATGAAATTGAATAAATGCTTAAAAAAATGAATGTAGAAACCACCATTAGTTGATACAGTGCATAACAGAAAGTCAAGTAGGTCAACATTATAAGAACTGAGATATCTTGGCGGACCGTAAGACGCTCGTTCCCAGACTTCTCCGTCCTACTTAGTGTCAGATATCAAGATTTCAGGGAACAGAAAGGACCTTTATCTTCCACTCATTTGTCGAGTTGGCTTTGTGAAGGTCATGTGAGTCATAACTAAAATTACTTTCGAACAGCGAACTATTACCTACTCTCGGAAAATCATGAACAATTGCGTATAGTTCAACTCCTAGAATTCATCAAAGTCAATTTCGAGCTCGTCAAATTTAGACGTTTTGGCAAATATCAGGATTTAAAATTAAATAGGCTATTATCGGACTGCTTCGCGTCGCGCCCCTTCAAGTTACAGTAGGGGGGCGGCAGATTGGCTGCACATAGTTTTTGTTTGATTTCCAGGTTCCCGACGCTTTTTCTTTTCTATTTCAAGAATAAATAAGTGCACAAACATCTTGCATACGATTCAACGCATAAATATATTTTTTTAAATGTATTAGAAGCATACGGCTCGAAATTTCTAAAATAAAGGAACAGGCCAATCATATTAGGAGTTTATAAAATAGGTAGGTAGATTTCTAAATAATAATTACAATTCTTGAACAATCGCCTTTTGTTTCCATCAGTAGGATCCTAACAGAAACAAAACAGAACCGTATAATAAAATAGTATTCCAAAATCACTTATATCACGACATTGAACCAATAGAATAAGATATAAATAAATAAACATTTTAAATCTAATTCAAGAAAACAATGTCTTTATCTGTTGTAAAATTGTAGACCGGTCCCTAAAATATTCAAGCACATCTAAGCAGAAAAATCAGAGAAATATATCAGTAACAATGCGAATCTAGAACTATTCGGCACATGAAACTCTAACAGTTCAATCTTGATTCACAATTCACTGAATCCCGCTCAACATTCCAACTGAAAACTAAAAATAGCTCTGGTTGGGAAGGAAAAACAAAGAAAACGCTTGCATACGAGTCTGGAACACATTGGGACATTTTATGTCTTTAATTCCCACCACCACAAACCCCCCCCCCCCCATTTCAAGAAATAATTTGACGAATAATGTTCAAAACAATAATTTTGATTACAGTTACAACAGTTTCAATGATTTCAATAAACTCTTGTAATACAGCAATTATCTCTACCCAAGGCTTTATATTTTGGCGTTTTCTCGAAGTGATTTCTAACGTGGAAACTAATAACAACAAAACAAGTGGCATTGTTTACTACATCCATTAATAAAATTAATAAATATAAAATGGCGACATAACTACCAAAAACAAGTACGAAAGAAATGCGTGATAAATCGAGAGCTTTCCGACGAATGGTGAACGATTTCTGTCCGTTGAAAACTCAACGGACAGAAATCTTTATTTCCCCAGAAACGGCTTGGTTGTAGTGAAAATCATTAGAAATCCACTGTAACGATTTTTTATAACGCAACGCTTTTCGAGTCCATGTGCCAAAGTAAAGACATAAAATGTCAAAAAACATAACTTGGTAGCACAAATTCACTACGAGGTTCAATACGATCCTTGCAACTTTTACCAAGGAAATCCCAAATTACTACTAGGTAAGGTACTACTGAGTCCCCTTAAAACCGGTTGGTGTTTACTCCTCGTAAAATATGGAGCGAGCGAGCGATGAAAAGTTGTATGAAAAATGGTTGCCTGAACGTAACTCGCACTCCTTCGGAACCAACGCAACTCGCAACATTATCAATCCTTCGGGCTCTAACGATTTTTCAAGATCGGTCTATATTCCGTTGGGCGAGATAGCGACACGTGATATGGTCTTTTATCTCGGTCACCGTCGGGTTCAAGAAGATCGCTTGGCCTCCGGTATCGGTTTTCAGCCGAGGTCAGCTGTTGTAGCTCCGGACTGTAAACGGACTGGTTATCCCAAATGACGAGGCGTTACGTCGCGGAGGGGATGAGATAGTTTGACGTCGTGAAAACGTGCCGACGCTATTCTGAGATCATTTCAGGATTCGTGAGAAGATTCTGACCTAATCATATTTTCGTACTGACCCAATCATCTCAACTGACCCAATCGTCAGTTGACACAGTTATGACATTTGATACAGTTTATACCTGGTGCTTTATGTTGAGGTCCACACGACGTTTCTTCATTTAGCTATTAGCGAGTTTCTGTAAAAAGTCGAATCTAACGATTTCAGAGGCTTCGAAAATGGTCGTTATTGAAATCTTTCATGAAGCATTATGAAAGGGTTTTGCGGATAAAAAGGAAAATTGTCTCCAGTATCAAAACTTCCTCTCACATTTTAGGTTTTAGACCATTCTGAGCAAGTTTTCTTAAGTGTATGTCTGAGCGTCTGTCTTTGTGTCCGCGTACGCTTGTAACAAGCTCGATTTCTACTATTTCCGTCAGATTTTGTTGAAGTTTTCAGACCTAGTGCGAGTTGTGCGGTTTCCGTCAGATTTAGATGGAAATTTCAGGGAATGCGCGGGTTAGGCTCTAGATGGTCCCCTATTAGTGTCACACCTCTCAAATCAATATTCCACTGTGCACATATGACCAAACGTGGAATAAATCAAGCATCATTTTCTCACGGCATAGTCGTCCGACTTCTCTCAAATTATGTGGGAAGAAGAACAATGACGGTTTGATCGTCGTCGGTTTATTATGTGAAATAACAATTCTAAGAACCTAATATTATTCTCTCTTTAATGATGTGATGATTATGTTATTTTATTGTACAATTAGATGTACTTTTGTTTGATTAAATAAGCAAACCGCACAGGGCTAAGGTGTACTTTAGTACCCCCCCCCCCCCCCCCCACTTTCAAAACAAGATTTCTCCACTTCAAGTCATCATTTTCTGATTTTAAAAATATGATTTGGATTAGATTCTTTCTCATCATTGACATTCGAAACATCCTAATACATTATTTAATTGTGGTTTGGAAAAGTTGGATTGAAAAAATCGTGTTGACGATTCTCCTCTAACATTTAGGCTAAGATTTCAAAATTGCTGACAATTTATGAGACTATTAGACATATTTCTCAAGCCCCAGTAGATTCCAGTGGTTCAGTAAAAAAGTAGCGGACGTAGGTACTTTTTTTCCCAACACAATTTTTGGACTCTGATTATCTTGAAATGTACCTAACCCAATAATTTTAGATGGGTTTAACCTTTTTTCACTTTTTGATTGAAAATAAAATCCAGTAATGTGTTACATTGAACATTTGAGTGATAACAATTTTAGTGCACAATCCACAAGAAGTGGTGCAGTCTTGCATTAAAAATGTGATTGAAAAAACGTTGAAAATCGTAAAAATGACTCATAATCCAGTTTCCACCTCAAATTTCTGCAGAAACGTTCACCTTTGTAAGTCCTGAAGCGCTCAGAGAAACCTCGTTCTTATGAGACTTACCCACATCCACCAGTAAAACTGACGGCTCTCCCAAGTTTCGAAATATCTTATTTCAAGGGAAGAAATAAAGGTGTTTTGCTGCCTTCAATCTCACAAGTTCTTCAAAGGCCCCTGAACTCAGTTAACGGGGAAGGCGGAAGGATTGAATCCGTGAATCTCGTTATTGTAACTTTACTCTCCTCTCTTTCCGTGCTCCTTCACTTTAGTTCCCCAATGTTCGTCCTTTCTGAATACTAGGTAACTTGGAGAGTTGTTTGACCGAATTTCTTTCTTACTATATCCTGTTGCTCATTGAGGAATTTTCTATAGCGCGTTTTCAAACACGATATAAGTTAATTCCATCCTGGCAATGGCATTATGTTCATGTATGAGGTTGAAAACTATTTTGTAGATGGAAATACTAATCAAAGTTAGGAAATCTTTGTTCCTGCAAGAAGTTGACATAAATGTTGGTCCTCCGAACTCAAAAGTTCCACTTGTTTTTTGCTTCATCAGTGCTTGCCGATCGATTTTTGGTTCCTTGTGTGTCTGTCTGTATGATGTCTAGCTATCTGTCTGTCATTCTGGTCGCGCTCAAAACTAAACTGTTTTACTCCGATTTTCATGAAATTTCCAGGGATTGTATGGGATAACTCTTAAATGGCTCCCTATAACTTTCATTAAATTCGGATGAATAGTGGTCTTTGCTCATGCGCAAACGTGAATTTCGTATACGTTGATTTCTTGTCATCGATTGGTCCGATTTCTTTCGAACTCGGGGAGTAGTTGGTTGTATGTTCAGGATGGTGCTCTATGAAATTTATTGCGACTTGCTCAAATGAAAACTATTGCTTTTGCGCAAACAAAAATTGGTTGACTCAGGGGAAAATTCGAAATTAACAGCGTGATTTTGATTAAATTTTCGGATATTGTATGGGTTAGCTTCTAGATGATCTTCTGTGAATTTCATTACTGTCGGATCAAAAGTATATGAATGGTTATGGTTCTTCGTCAGTCTACATTAATATGGCCCTTATTTTTCAACTTTTAAATATTCAATGTCTCCCCCATCCTCCCCCCATTTTGTTCTAGTCCAGTAAAAAATGATCTATGCAAAATTTTAGCATAATTAGATTACTCCAAGGCGACACCCAAACGTATCACAGTTTTAAATTTTCTGATCCAAAAGTATAATTTTTATTTAACGTCACTGTGATCTCAGAGACCTTAATGATCGCTGACTAAGGTTACGATACCGTGAAGCACAAAAAATAGCAATAGTTAGCACTGAAAAGAACAATAAAATCGGAAAAAGCGGTAGATAGTCTAATGAAGACCGAACGTTAGACCCTTTTCCCGCCTTAAGCCAGGCCAAAACATTTTTTTCCAGTTCCTTCTTGGTCAATATTCCACATAGCTTTTCCCAGTTGATTCAATTTGTTTTGATAATTTTGTGAAGATCCTCGACAATGGACTCAATAGCACTGATAATTACTCTGATATTCCTGTTAAGGACTCAATTTTCTGTCGAACCTGTTGAACCGTAGGGAGCAAATTACTCTTTCCTCTAAATCAGCTAATATTATTGACAAATCCCCTTGCTCAAGCATTTAAGAATAATAATCTTTAATCGTTCATTCTAACAATTAAAAATTCGATTTCTCTCCCTCCGTAACGTATGTCCACAATCTTCCATGATTATGATTTATTAAATTATGCCAAAAATACATTATTATATGTACTCGTACATTAACAATGTATTATTATCGCATATGTGTTGGGTGAATGTTTTCGGACGACGATGACATTCCACTGAAATTGCTATATTGTCATTTCAGAGCCGGTTCATTCGATTATGAATAAATGTCCAATTCAACGAAGTCCTAATGAAACGTCGAATAAGTGACAGTCGGGTACACAAGATGACGATGTTATGAAGTGCATTAAAAGGGAGTTAATGATTCGTACACGCGATATTATCATAACAACATTATCATCACGCGGAAGGGGTGATTGGTTGGATTGCGCTGGAGGAGGGACCTCTACATACCACCGGGGGGGGGGGGGGGGGGGTGAACAGATCAATTGTACTATTATAATTGCTTCTGCTATATCATTTACGGGATTAGAGTGAAGGATTGTAGTTCGCTATAAATTGAATCCACCCTCTTTCCCAGTATAAATGCCAAATCCTGATATACCGTTGTCATAGAAAACTCCCCTTTGTTTTTTATTTAGAATGCGAAATTCATTATTGTAGCACATGTTCCACCAGAAATTACATACTATAGAATTCAGCTTCTCTGTCTAGCGCACGATGATGTTCATCCGATTTATTATGCGTTTTCACGAGTGTAATTTTCTGACGTTATTCGTAAAGCTTGTCCATTTTGATAATGGAAAGAAGTCCTGAAAATGAACATTTTCCATTAAAATAGCATTAATATTTCAATCAATACTCCGATGTGATCAGAACACTGTATCTGTATACTGTTATAGAACTGAATACGGGATGCATTGAGGAAATGTTATTCTTAGTTCATCAACAGTCATACTCCCTTATCAAAAAATCAAGTTATATAGTAATTTATGTAGGCTAAAGCCTAGTTTTCGTCCAAAATCGTCATCTATAACGGACTATAAATATCAACAATATGTGTTTATGGTAGTGTTTGATGGGATGGTAAATCGATTGGATTCATCCTGTTCAAAGCTCAGCCTGTCATCCTCACCAAAAATATTGACCAATTATCTATCAATTTCAGGGTTGAAAAATTGGTAAATTCATTTATTTAGTACCAACAATCTCAGATAAAAAAGGTAGATTCTACTTTTCTTGAACTTCGGGCCCTCTATTTTATATTCTTTGAGGCCTTCCATTCTCAGTCTCTGTAATCTGAAAAGTATGGGTATATGAAAACTAAATGAAAAATGAGCATTAAATGTATGTTGAATAGTTCTTTAACTAGGATCACTTGCATACCTCGAGTACTAACGTAGACACTTGTAGAACATGGCGTTGTGTTCGTTGCTTGAACATATCGTAGAACATGTAATCATATGATTGATGTGGGTGGGAAGTTGTCGGTTCTCGGAGCAGCATTGTCCTGTATGTATCCAACTGTGCCAATCTATCCCCCGCATGAGAGCGTAATTACCTTCCCAAAAACCTGGTAAAACGCAACTTACGACTAAACGTAGCAAAGAATGTGTTTTTCCGCCGCGATATTCACCAATTACCGGCACTTCTAGCGCTGACACGCAATCTACGACGCGATCGCTCTTCCGAAACACGCGAATATTCGCCCGCTAATGAAGAAGGGAAAACGGGGATCTCAAAAATTGAAAGGAAAATCACGCACTCCACAAAGTCAACAACAAACTGGGACAGACTGGCAAAATCACTAAGAAATTACTAAGTAAAATCAACATAACTTGGAGCAAACACTGGGAAGTTGATGTAAAGAGTATGTGACTAAAAAACAAGGTCCTTGGAGGCGCCCTGACCTAAATTTCGTCTGAACTTTCTCGATTCAGAAAACGGATTTCTATGTTCCATGCACACTTAGAGTCAGCTATTCTTCTCTTTCCAGTGTCCGAAATCAGAATAGGTATCTGGGGTGTCATAAAAGGAACAGCTCCATACCCTGCACAGAAAACTGTTAGGTTCCCTAAGCGCAGAAACACCTAATCTACTCACACCACTGAACATTTTGGTTCTTATGACTCCCACTAGAGTGAGTAGACAGTAGCCATTACCGCTTCCCACGTCAGAATTCTGACATGTTGTTGGTATGAAGGATGTCTCACTAAAGGGTAAGAGGGTGGAATGAAATCTATCGAATTTCTCTTGCTAAAATTTGGGTGCTTGCATTTTATTTGGAATCTTGATAACATTATTACAATAATGCTTGGATTGAAAACCAAATTATTACATGTGCGCAGGTATGATGCTTATCGCTATCACTCACACACATTTCTTCAACTTCGGGCCAAAAATTACACAAAAACAAGCGGCATTGTTTACTATATCCATTTATAAAATAAATAAATAAATAAAAACTATGACTTGAATAGAAGAACAAGTACGAAAGAAATGTTCATAAATCGAGAGCTTTCCAACGAGTGGAGAACGATTTTTGTCCGGTGAAAACTAAAGAAGTTTCATTTCCCCAGCAACGGCTTGGTTGTACGTGAAATTCAAAAGAAAAATATCGCTTGCTCATACGCTTCAATTGGTTCTGTGAAGATAGCTTTTGTTGAGGCTAATCCAAAAATCAGAAACGCTTGCATACGAGTCTGCAACACATTGGGACATTTCACGTCTTTAGTTGCAGACTCGTATGTGTGCAGACTCGTATACAAGCTCTTAGACCACTCAGCTGATCCGGACCCTGGGCATCGTCAAGTAAATGTCCTAAAGAGGCTACATACTAATTACAGCTTCCTAGAGTAGAAGTATAGAAATTACCTATTAAAATGATTTAACCACCGCTCGACAAATCAAACCGTTCTCGCAATGTTTGGATCACCTGCTATGAATCAAATCATCGAAACACCAGGTCAATTAAATTATCAGAAATTAACAAGCGGTTGCGATCATGTTCACAGTATCGATTATTGAGAATGATCACCTGTGTGTAAACAATTATTCATATAACCATGCTCATAACTCAGCTTGTTGGCCACGCACTTCGCAGTAGTTAGTATAGTATGGTTGGATAAATCGAGAGCTTTCAAACGAATGGTCAACGAATTTTGTGGGATGAAAAACGACGAAGTACCATTTCCCTAGCAACGACTCGGTTGTAAGCGGAAATCATCAGAAATATTTCGTTACGTAACGTAACATAACGAAAATTTGGTTGTGTGCCATAGCAAAGACATGAAATGTCAAAAATTTCTAACACATCCGCGTAACGTATTTTGCTAGTTAGTCCAAGGTTTTGTGACACATCCACGTAACGTTTTTCGCTAGCTAGTCCAAGGCTTCTTATTTATATGTAGGTCCAATAAAAAATATGACATCAGGCAAAAAAAAAAATCCTTAAAATAACCGTAATCCAATATATTCTTTAGGAAAATTAATTAAAGAATTTTTCAAAAATTTAAAAATTAAAAATTTCCAAACTTGCATGATTTTGGTCCGTTTAGGAGCGTTCTAAATAAGTAAATTTTACAGCATAATTTTGTACACAAATTTCTGAATGTTCTATTTCATATCAAATAAACTTTGGTTGAGCAATATTCGACCAATAATATAAATTAGACAATTTTTAGCCGTTTTTAGTGATTTTTCGAGTACATTTTTTTGAAATTTGACCAATTTAATGTACTCAAAAAGTGCTGGCCAACGAACTCATCCTTTTATTTGAAAAGCTTGGTTTTTTTCACGCAAGAACGGAGTTTTTATCTCAATCCTAAGGAGAGGTATCGTCTGGAATGACACATAAATATATATGTCGCAGACCTTTTCTACAATCCGCCGCCTTTTCGTAATAAAAACGTTGGAATGACAATCGGCCTGGAATTTTTTAGTCTTTTTGTAAAGAAGCTGGAAGAGTTCAGCCTTTTTGTCAAAACTGAAAAACCAAAATTGACAAGAAGCCTGAGCGTGATCCGCTTTATTTGGTGATCTAGATGTTCTCCTCTCAAGAATACATAACATCAAGTAGTCAATCCCTTAGTAATTCAGATTAGTTTGACATATAGGTCAGAATGATGTGTATGGTTTGTCATTCCAACGTTTTTATTACGAAAAGGCGGCGTATTGTAAAAAGGCAGATTTCACAAAAAGGCTGCGGCATATAAATAAATAAGTAAATAAATATATATAACATACATATGAAAAAAGCGTTAAACTCCAGGATTCGTTTCAGAATGCCTCAAAACAGATTTCAATGAAGACATTTTTCAAAAATGTTTATTTTAAAATCATCCGGGCCATTGCAATAGTTAATTTTCTACGAAAATGAAAATTCGAAAAAATGATTCCTGGAGCTGAAAATGTGGGGGGGGGGGGGGGGGGGGGGACTTTCCCAACTCTTCGGAGCGAAAATTCTCGACTGCCGAGATTTTTTCGTAGTAGAAATTCTGACGACAATGAAAATTATAGGGGGCCATCTACTAAACTTGGTATAGTAAAGAGCGCGGCAAGGAAATGGCACATACAGAAGGACAGAGACGGAACCCAAATTTCTGATAGAATTCCGTTTTGAGGCTTTTGAAACGATTCTTGGAATTTAGGACTTTTGATTGTAGGTAAATTGAAATAAAAATCCGTTCTTTCGTCAAAAAGTATCATGCATCTACTCAATTTAACGCACACCACGATGACAAATTTTTCCTTAAATTGAATCAAAATAATTAAAAAATCGATAATAACTGCAAAATATGTACAGTCCTGAAATTGGTTTGTATACTTAACCAACTATTATTTAGTTTTTTTGACATTTTATGTCTTTACTATGGCACATAAATGAAAAACGGTCACGCGGGGAGCGTCACGCGGGGAGCGTCACGCGGAGAGCGTTACGCGGAGATTCCCTAATGATCCCAGGATTCTGACATTTGGTATGTAGCCCCTTGAGGGACTTCTGAACACAACTGACCGATCCCAGATCAGCTGAGTGGCTCTAGAATCCAGTTTTTTCCCTAATGATCCCACGATTCTGGGATTTGGTATGTGGGCCCTTGAGGGACTTCTGAACACAACTGACCGATCCCAGATCAGCTGAGTGGCTCTAGAATCCAGTTTTTTCCCTAATGATCCCACGACTCTGAGCTTTGGTATGTAGCTCCTTGAGGGACTTCTGAACACAACTGACCAATCCCAGATCAGCTGAGTGGCTCTAGAATCCAGTTTTTTCCCTAATGATCCCACGATTCTGAGATTTGGTATGTGGGCCCTTGAGGGACTTCTGAACACAACTGGCCGATCCCAGATCAGCTAAGTGGCTCTAGAATCCAGTTTTTTCCCTAATGATCCCACGATTCTGAGATTTGGTATGTGGGCCCTTGAGGGACTTCTGAACACAACTGACCGATCCCAGATCAGCTGAGTGGCTCTAGAATCTAGTTTTTTCCCTAATGATTCCACGATTCTGAGATTTGGTATGTGGGCCCTTGAGGGACTTCTGAACACAACTGACCGATCCCAGATCAGCCGAGTGGCTCTAGAATCCAGTTTTTTCCCTAATGATCCCACGATTCTGAGATTTGGTATGTGGGCCCTTGAGGGACTTCTGAACACAACTGACCGATCCCAGATCAGCTGAGTGGCTCTAGAATCCAGTTTTTTCCCTAATGATCCCACGATTCTGAGATTTGGTATGTGGGCCCTTGAGGGACTTCCGAACACAACTGACCGATCCCAGATCAGCTGAGTGGCTCTAGAATACAATACGGGGTTTCATAGGAAGGGGAAAGGGGGCGCAAAGACATAAAATGTCTCTCGTGGTTGCGTACTTGTACGAAAGCTGTATCCACCGTATGAGTTTCAAGAGGTTCTAATACCAAGTTCAGATTTTTTTTTTTTTTACGTATCTGCTTGTGTTATCAAAATGATTGGGCTCATCCAAATGTCTCATGTCGGGCAATGAATGGGACGCGTTCGGCAGAGTTTGACGAGTGATGAGCCTCAAGGAGAGTGACGAGAGCTGATGGGTGGATAGGTGGATTTCCAAGCTCTGCTGTCCCATTGACGTTACCCATGAGCGAAAAATTTACTTGAACTATTTTCTAGACCTAAGCTTTTTACGAAGAATACAACCAAAAGGTATTCTGTGCTTACAAAGTGCTCAAATTTTGAAAAATGAAATAAATATGAAGCATAAAATGATTAAGATTTGCTCAAATGGTATTGATGTTTGAATGGAACTTTTTTATATACTGACAATGCTCCAGCTCACTAAAAGGTCCTCATCACACCCACTGTGCTAAAAAGCCTGAAAAGACAAAGATCCTCAATTTTTGATTCTACATGTAGCAAGAACAATGAAACATGCGACCTGCTCCTTCATTGTTGCTCAATATTCTACCATTTCTGAAATGAACAGAATTCCCACTTACGGGCTAGAAGATATTTGCGACAATAATGACCTACCAAGGTGTGTTGGCTCCTACCAGCAACCAACCTGACCCTGAGACTGTCAGGCGTTTTTCACTCTTGAGTGTACCAAGGTGCAGGGGATTACTTAGTCCTAAGATAAGTAATAGCTGCTTAAACCGGGCGATGGAGATCAAACTATAATTGGCAAATACCAAAAACCCTTACCTCCATTAAAAGGAAACCCTTAAAGCCAGTGGCTTTTCCGAATTCGAGGAATATGACGGGCCCCACAGGATATTGTCCTATGAATACTAACCCCATGCGGCTCTATCTCTACAGCTGATGTAACATTCTCTGTAAATCAGAACTGATATCACTTCGCAGGTCCACTTCGCCTCACTGTCTAAGCACCATGTAATCCTCGTACGTATATACTCTATGTCATACGCTGATACTACAATGATTCGTTATATATCAAACCACGCATGTGGCCTATCTCACGATCATCAGACGCGTCATAGCACTGGTAAGTCAACAAATAGAGTAATGTGTGAATGTTACCGTTTTATTTTCTCTTGATTCTTCAAAGCTGCAAATTAGATTTAAAGAACGATGTTTTCTTAATTTCTCGGATTCTTGGATTTTCAAGTTCCGGAAAGTGGAAATTTATTCAAAAACTACTCGGACATTGTAATTTCGATTAGAATGGGAATTCCGAGCGGAAAGAGTGTCGTACCTACACAGCGACCACTCACCCGCTTTCCTAGACTCCCTTCAAATTATCAACTCCCATCATCTTCATCTCGTCACGACCCTCTTAGGAGGGGGAGCTCAAGACATTCTTGGATGATTCATCTTACCTTATTTGGTGATGTCATGGAAGCTAGCTATACTGTATTATTTTAAGTAAACTAATCAATAATCGATTAATAATCTTATATCGATATTAATTTAAATTATTATGGAGTTTTTTAACCGTATTTGTTTCAGCTGCGGGCCGTTCAATAACTTTTTATTCCAATGTATTGATTTGGTCTACTATTACATCAAAATGTCATGAAAAAAGGCTTTTTTGTTCATTAATACCAATAAAAGAAAATACATTGTAAGTAGTACGTATGTCCAGACGTTTTTCCTTCACTAACTCATAACAAACGTTTGGTAGCGTACATTAGAGGGGTGAATGGTTCGTAGGCTGGGGGTGGGATGGGACGGTAGTGGATAAGCCCGAATGGGGGAAATGCTGTTACTACAGTTGTTACCCTTCGTATCAGCTTATGTGTTTAAGATGACAAGGAAGTGGTTTTATTAAATCCAGCGAAACGCTAGTCTAGCATCGCCGCAAGCTTTCAATAAACCATTGCAACGAGACGCGCCGAGATAAGTAACAAAGTAGAACATCGGCCCAACATTGCCCTCCTCCCAACATCACCCAGTCTGCTCAAACTTAATTTTCCTTGTATAGGTATCCTTGGAGGGGCATGACCCTTGAGTCGCCTGATGCCAAATATGCAACGGTAGATCAGTTCTATATAAGCTAAAACTAGGTGTCAAAATGCATGTTTTCGGACGTTCTTCATTTTTTCTCATCTCACCTCAATTATTTTCCCCATCCACTTCTACCAGTTCCTCTCAGCAATTTTGATAAAATTTGAACTATAGGCTACACGTGAACAGCAAAAAGTGCCTTTTGGGGTTTCGGAGCCACTACAATCAATTACTGACCAGCTGAGTGAATAAGTTCTCTCCCGTTCACCCTAGGCGGTTGAAATTCGGTAGCGAGACTGTCTCAAACATCAAGATACGAATAAACACTGAGCGGCTCTTTTCTGATCAGCAGATTGAGCTAAATTCTCTTCTTTTTACTCAAAGAAGTTGAAATTAGGTGGGGAGACTCTCTCGGACATCATGAGACGAATTAATTGATGGGCTCTATTCTGATCAGCTGAGTTAGCTAAATTATCTCCTAAAAAAATCCTAGGAGTGTGAAATTTGATAGGGAGCTTCTGTAGGGCATCAAGGGATGAATATATTTACGGGTTCTCTGATCAGCTTTGTGAACTTAATTCTGTCCTGTTCCCCCTAGGAACTTTAAAAGTAAAATAGAGCTTCTCTAGGAAAACATGGTCGAATGGAATTACTGAATTCATCCCGAGCAGCCTGTACATTCCACCTTTTCCTCCTGACCGCCAAAAATCCAAATGGAGGATCAGAATTCGTTCTGATGATTTCGCTTAAAGCTACTCATTGCCTCGCCCCCTTGAGTGGACAGGGGTTCGCCATGCAGAAGCGTGAAAATTACTTGGACGGAAGATCGTCACCAGGGCAGTAACCCATCCAAGTACTCACCAAGCTCGACGTTGCTTAACTTCGCTAAATGCATAAAATACGGTTCATCGCAACGCCTAACCCCTACGGCTACACAATAAACACCATTGCTGTTTCCAAAAGGATTGGTAGAATATCTCCTTTAAACGGACTTCACTGATTTCCATTTCATTTCTATATAAGGACCAGAAACCACGACCTCCGCATTGCCTACTATTGCAGAGCTCTACAACTTTTAATACGAAACCAGTTCGAATTATGTAACACTGTTTCATGCCTTTCTAATCCCATTTTGTAAAATTACTCTCATTCCATTGTTAATATCTTTGTCATGAAATTTACAATGACATTAGGTTCACGTATTCTTCTTACAAATGAAAAGTGGGCTGCAAAGAGCATTGTACTAATTCACAGTATCATTATAAAGGGTTCACATCCCCATATAATTTATTATCATGGTGAGATGTGTGACTCCACCACCACATTTACCAGTTGGTACGGGTGCGCGATAGGCGAAAATCGGCCAAACCGTTGAAGAAGCGTCTCACTCCCGAACGCAGTCAAAAAGAGTGAGAGAAGAGTGAGAGTGGTATTGGCTTGGCCCGCATTGGATGATACCCCGAAATTAGCTACGCCCGCATTTTGTGGCGTACCTACCATGTATTTGTACGTAGCGTCTTTTTCGGGTATAGTACTACGGTTTCGAGAGGGAAACTATAAATTATCAGGTTTTAGGAGTGTTTTTAGGTGGTTTTTTTTTGGGAGAGCGCTTTATTTTTTGCCCCATCAGAAAGTTCTGATTTGAACCCAGCTGATCCGAAGGCTCTTTTTTTTCTTCTTCTTTTTTTTTTTTAAATATCTGGCTTATCAGTGATGTAGACAGTAACGTCCCTTCGACATTCGATGTTGAGATGGAAGGGGCAAAGTCTCACCTCAGTGGGCAGTTGAGCACAAGAAGTGCTACTCTTGCTTCTTCACGAACTGTATACCAGACCTAACATCAACATCATCCTACAGTGAGTGCCATTTTAAAAATAATTTTTAATTTTAACTGTTCAATCTCTAGACAGTGACACAGAGCTTTTGTAATCAACTAGGTACTTACGGGTGAATTAGTTAAATTATTGGTGTCGAGTTCTATTTTAACTCAGTCGGTTTGGGATCAAGGCTAGGTAATTTAAATAACTGATTAAAGAGCTCGTTCTCTGACTCAGCTGTTCATTGCTCTTTTCGATCTAACGTAGACCTCCTCTTTCAACTTACTTCATTAGAAATCTGCATGTAATTTGTCTAATCGAAAAGCTTAATTTTCGATAACTGACCTGGTAACTCTATTATCGACGTGTTATTTGTGAGGTTGATGGGGAAACGGACGTAAATGAAAGCATTGCCTATTGAAATAGATAGTGCTAATCTAGAGGATTATTTTATGTACTATGGATGGAGATATCGCTTTATGTATGTATCATTTCTACAGATCTAAAAGTAGTGCTTTTTGTTTACTATAGAGTTGGGAAGATTAAGAAAATTAAGTTTAATCTTCCTGAATTCGAGGGTAAGTTTGATAAAAAGATCTGATCTTAATCTTTTGTATTTTCATTTTATTTTATGTTATTTTATTTCCCTATTTATTCATTTATTTTTTTTTAAGGAAAGACATTCAGTTGACTTTTTATTCTAGTCCATAGAAATATGATATTGTAAACAATACTAGTAGGTGATCTCCGAGTCCAGCATCAGCCACCTCAGTGGGTTGATGTATTATCCGGACCAGACAAGGTCCGATTCCTGTTGTTGTACCTGAGAGCTGCTGAGCTCTACTACGAACTGTGATAACTGTGATATATTTAACTATATACATCTAGTCGCAGTTTTATTTCGCTTTGCTGATTGTATATAGTAGCTTGTATATAGTTATTAGCCTATTTTACATCTAGTCTTAGTTTTATTTTTGGGGTTATTAGCCTATTTTACATCTAGTCCTAATTTTATTTTTGGGGTTTTTTCTCAACCACTCATCAGTGCTCATCAATGTACCCCTCTTTTTTTCCCCCTCCGAGTTGCCAGTGGAGTCCATGATGGCGCTCCTTTTTAGTCAAGGGTGGCAACATGGCTCCCCTTAGAATCGTGCCACTGCCAGTGTCTCTTTGGACACCTTGCTCAATGCCGCTGATGACCCTTATGGTTGAGATGGGGCTTAAACCTTAAAAAAAAAAAAAAAAAAAAACTAGTAGGCCTGAGAAAGTTATTTGAGTTCAAAGTTATGAATATTTATGTATACCCGTTACTTGATATTCATACCTACCTGTATGTATACATACCTACAGCAAAGAAGAAAATGAAGAACCTGCGGAAACCCCTGGAAACCCCTGGTGGTGTCTAACATTTTCCCTCAAATAAAAAGTAATTTTGATCCTTTCAAGCAGGAATTGAACGAACCAACTGTACTGGTGAACACACTAACCACGTTAAAATATGAAAGTTTGGCATTTGGAGGCACAATAAACCAAAACTATGATTTGGGCTATATTTTGAGACATAAATTTGATTTTGTTTCTAAACAAAGTATTGAGTTTTCTGAGTAACTTAAACGTAGAAGCACCGATATATGAGACAACTGGTGTCATCGGTAGTCTCTACTTAAGAATTATTAGAAGAAAGGATACGATAGACATCCAAGGATACATTTCTAGAAATTATTTCCCGCATCCATGAAATGTCGTTCTCAGCAGCCATTTTCACGGCTTCAAATGGAACCCATGTCTTAACTACAGAACCAACTGAAAAATGTCACAGGATGGGTGCTAATTTTTTCCCGCAGTTTCATGTAGATAATGAAGATATCTCTCAGTGAAAATCAATAAGCAACACAACGGAAAGGCGCCTCGGGATCAAGAAGTTTTGGTTGAAAACTCCAAATAAGGAAATCGAGAACCTGGGAAGCTTCAGTGCTTGGGGAAAAGGCCCTCGAGTCAAAACGCCACTTGCCTTTAATTAAAAGTGATATCCGAAGAAGTTTTACCCTCTTCGTTAACGAGCCTTCACTTCAGAAATTGTTATTTACGCCGTGATAATTTCGCACTTCTTTTGGAGCCAAAGCAGTTTTCGCCTTTTTGATATACGAATTTTCATAGAGGAATGAAAAAACATCCTTTGACGAAGGAGAGAAAATGAGTTAATTAACTGAAAACAGTGTAGTTTGTCTTGTGACGGGGACTGGTGAGACCAGGGTGATGAACTTTTGTGATCTTTGGAGAACAAAAACGTACACGGGAGAAAATTTTATTATATTCGCTTTAAAGTTGGTTGGTTTGACAAAATATTTAGAGTTGATAGTGTGAGATAGCTCATCGCATTGTATCTATATTTACAGACATTGGTGCGGAATTTTTACCTCAATACTAAAACGTTGAAAATTATTACACAACGCTTTATTATTTCTGCGATAGATAGCCCTTCTAAGCAGATTATTGGTCTATAATTATTAAACCCCGTATGTAATATATGATCGGAACATGGCATCGTGCCTCCGAGAAAGGTTCACACTTTTACAGTTCCAAGACCCCGCTCAATTTTACGCTTCACAGTAAAAATGTCTTGAAAAACTGGAAAATGATGCTTGAAGTAATTTACGTTGGCGGAAGTGCAGAATGGAGCAAAGATTTGAGAAAAATGAAATTGGTAGGGTACAATCTACAGCCTAACCCACAAATTCCCAAAAAATGTAATCAAAATCTGATGAAAACTAGACTTTGTTCTCGGAGTACACTTTCCAGCATGCCCAGGGAGCTAATGATGATGCTATCAGGTGAAATTTACATGGAATAGTTAAACTCTTTACCCCAATTATGCACCGAATTTGAGCGCTTGAAGGAACCTACGTTTGCGCATGCGCAAAACGGTGTAATGATTTTAGAAGTATGGAAATAATAGTGGATCATTTACAGCCTAGCCCACACATTCCCTGAAAATTTCATCAAAATTAGATGAAAACTGTTGAATTTAGGCTCGTTTAAAAAGGAATACATATTTGCGCATGCACAATAGCTACTAATGATAGGATTATGATGAAATTGTTAGGGAACACTCAAATTTACCTCTTCCACCTATCCTCCCAATTTGAGCGAGATCAGACCAACGGGGGCGTGAGACAATGATGGTTGATGGAATTTATGTTTGCGCATGCTTCGAGTGAAGTATTGATTTGGGAACAACAAAACTACTGGCGGACCATCTTCGCCCTAAACCGCACATACCATGAATATTTCATAAGAACCGGATGAATATTTTGGAAATTAAGCTTGTTACAAGCGGACATACACACACAGATACACACAGAGATATAGAGAGAAAGACGCGGAACAAAAGTTGTTCAGAATAGTCTAAAATTTAAAATGCGAGTAAAAATGTTACCACTGTAAAAAACAACAGCCGTTTGATTTTAGTGGAGACCACAAGTTTTAAATATCTCGAAAGTAAAAATAATGCTTCCGCTACCTATAAGTAGACTTGGGAGAAATTTAAGAGATGAAATTTAGCACTTAGGTACCAATACTTCATTAGTAGGCACATCGCACGGACGGAATAGTTAATAAACTCGGTTTCGCAACGTTATAATAAATTCCATTGGAACTATATTACCTGATAATTCCAATATTGGCATTAGGTATTTCAGCCGATATTCACTAGGCAATTTTCATGTATTCTAGTATGACTATCAAGCCATTTTTGATGGAATTTCGAGCTGGATCCGAGCTTTAATAGATCCGCTAGCCAGCGCAAGATTTCTCCATGTTCTCGCGCTTAGATATTCGAAGGTTTTTATAATTTAATAATGATTAACAGGACGTTTTAATTTGTTTTCAAACGTCACGATCGTCACATCATGGTGCGGTTTTCTATATATTTTCACGTACAACCAATGCGTTACTAGGGAAGTGTAGGTAACTCCCTTAGTTTTCATAGCAGGAAAATCGTTGGCCACTTTTTGGAATGCTCTCATTTTATCACAGCATCTCATATTTGATAAGCCTCTGTAGTGTCAAGGAAAGCTGATTTATTACGGCAGTATTAGTATTAAACTAATACTGCTAAGTAACCATAATGAACTAATAATGTGTAAAATTAATCATTATTAAATGATCTGACTGTAGAACCGTAGGTCTACCGTCCGTTTTTTTCTAAGTTCAAGTCCTTAGGGAAAGCGAACTATTTAACGTACAGCGTTTTTTTTTTTACAAAGTGATAACTTATTTATTTATTCGAATTAGATCGGAATTCGAATTAGTTAGGTACTCGAGACTCTTCTCTTTCATTTGCTTAGGCACTGGGTGGTGATCGGTTGGTTTTTTTTTTTTTTTTTCTCTCTCTCTCTCTCTTGTTTCCCCTGCTAGGCTTATTCGGTTGTGTTCGTTTCTTCCTTTTTTTTATGTACGAGATGAAGGTCCCAAACCCATTGTTATAGCTGCTCCATCACGAAAGCCTATCAGGTCCTCTGCATTTCTCCACTTCTTTCTAGTTCCTCTAATGCACATAGACGTTGCTCGCAAAATGGCAAAGGAAACCCGCGCTCGTAACCACTCGGTAACATGGCTTTGCGGTTTAGACCATCTGTCTGCCAACCGTTCTGCCATTACCTTAATACAACGCTGTGTGTAAAGTTACACTCTTTTCAACTCTTTTGAAACGACGCCAGTTCGCTCTAGTGGCGGTTCGGAGAAGGTGGTATCAGTTGTTTTGTGTGGTATCAGTTGTTTTGTGTGTGTCTACAGCGTTGCGGGTGGTTTTAATCGATTCTTTGGGATTAAATTTATCATTGACAAGCAAAAAATTATAACTTACTTAGATAATTTTCGAGATCTCGAAAAAAATTTGTAGCTCTTGGACACAATCCAACAAATATTGATGCCAATCTTTTAGGACCGCCAAGACCCCAAATATGATTTTTAACAGAAGTTTCACATAGTTTGGTCCAGCACTTTTGTAGAAAAGCCGCAGACGGTGGACGGGGTACGGACGGGTTTTTATTCGATTTTTGGATTCTACGCATCTTGAAACGTACCTAAACCAACAAATTTTCAGGGGATTTTAAACATTTTTTCTTTCTTGGTCTATTACAAAGGTTCATTATTGAAAATAATGAACCAGAAGAGTTATCGTCTGGAATGGCAAATTATATAAAATATATACATGGTGGCTTACTACTATTTGAAGTTGAAGTTCACGCTCCAAATATTCTCAAAGCCCCTCCGGTTTCCTGCATGATTAAAACTCGTTTTAACTGAATGAAAACGAGTATTTCCTTCTCCAAAAAGAGGATCCACTGGAAAAATTCGGGTTTTTTACCACAATTATTACCCCATGATTGATAGGATAATATACACTATCTTACCAATGAGAAGTTAATTTAATTACTAGTCCTAGTAATGCAGCATGAACGTATAAGCGCATTTCGTAAATCATCGTATTATATTATTATACGTAATAAAGAGCGTTTAACTCTAGGAATGCCTCAAAACGTATTTCAATGAAGAAAATTTACGAGAAGAAAATTGTATTTTAAAATTTCTGGGGCTATTGCAATAGTTAATGCTATTATTATTATTATTTTATTCGCAAAAACTGTTGTGTAGATTTTACTTTTTTCCTATTACATGAGGAACCTGGTCAGAGGACCCACTCGTACTATTCTAATCTCATCACGCTAGTAAGAAGGAAGTTATGCAGTCCTTATACGGAATATTGCTGATTATTAGAGAGTTTATTTCACCTTGCTGAATTCGGTGACAAACTGCGGTAGAAAAGAGGGATAGAGGCTCAAACAAGTGCAGGGCGATGACAGTTAGGGTCGTGTTTCGCAGAGCCCGCAGGCCGTGACCTCCCGCGTTATCTCATCTTTCGCAAGCTGACCAGGCTCCCGTCCATCGCTTCATATCGGATCGGATCCTCTTTTATCCATCACTCACCACCTTCTCGTTTATCATGATCATCTTCCGCCGCTACGGACTCGCTCCGTCCCGCCGGCTATTAAGGCACATTTAGGCGCCTATTTCGTCACTTGGACACTCGGATTGAATCAGACGACGACAGTAGTAAGGAGATATAGGTAGTGGAGTACTAGTAGTTCGAGGCAGTCAACGGACACCTCATCTAACAAAAATCGTGAATCGAAATCCATTCCACTGTAATTAATTCTAAGAGTAAAAAGACAGTGGAACCTAGATGGTAGCCTGGGTGGTAGCAGTGACCTATGCTCAAAGCGGGCATAATTGCCAATTCGATTGTTAACATAGCTGTAAGCGGGGATGGTCAAACTCACGCATGCGCGGTATTAATAGTTTGCCTGTTCCTTCGTGGTTTTAAAGTGGAACACTCTTCACTCCGCGCCGACAAGCGACCAACTATGCACCACTGTATGTATATACAGCCACCCCCTAGGCTACCAGCGAGTAAGATGGTAAGCGAGTCAGAGACGAGCCCTGCTACAAGCCAGGCTCCACTGTTTTTACCCGTAAACCTCCACGCACAGGCTACTAATTACTTTGCGCTCAAGACTAAGGGCCAGGGGTAGGAGAAGTTTAAATCTCAACGCTCAAACTAATGTGGAATAAGATTGACTGCCCTTTCGAAATAAAATTTCTATGTTCCTTCATATGGTACCCAATCCACACAGACATTTTTCCTCAGGACGGTCCTGACAAACGAAATTTTCTCTTTCGCAGCCATCTGTATCTATTGATGTCAGCGGTTTTATAATCTCTTTGTAAGCCTATCTGTTGATCAAGTGAACCTTTGAGTATTGGGATTGGTTTTAGCATGGAACGTGCTTTAACAATGACCTGACTTCCAAAATAACGACACTAAAAAGCGAGACTATAACAATGTAGCGCCCTCACTTTGATGTTTACTCCGGATTATAGAAGCATTATTAGTAGAACCTACTGAAACTTCGTATCTAGAATACAACTACCGTTTTATTTCACAAGAAAATTCGTCCATTTTTTGATAACGTTATAATGAAAGCGTAATCAAAATATTCAGGGAGAACCCAAGCCCTGCTACTCATAATCTTTGTTCTATAAGCGTTATAAGCATGGTCCATGTTTTTTGAATTGGAGCAGTGTGGTCTAAACAGAATGATATTGAGCAAAATTTTCGTTGAAACACTGAGGTTTTTTCATTCATGTCAGTTAAATCTTTTATTCGTTGTGATTTTCGAAACGCCACCATTCACCACTTATTATTAGCAGTTTCACTTGTTAATTTCCTAACTTTTTTCCAGAATTAAATAATGTATTTACTAAAATTCTACCATCTTCCAATTTGAGGTGTACATAAAACAACCTACGAATCGATGCGTAAAACCTCCAAATTGATGTGTAAAACCCAGCTACATATGTTTCAAACAATGACCGGCAAGCAATCACGGCGCTTTTTTGTAACGTAGGCAAGTGAGTAAACTCTGAAATCCCAAGCTGATAATCGGATCTCGTAAGATACCCGTAATAAGGGACCGCACTCCGGGTTATGGGGGATTCAAACCTCACTAAACCTTTTCCTACGTTGGAACTCGGGCTGGAACTGTTAAACACTTTTCCTTGAGAAATGTCTTCAGTTCTCTCCGTCCATCTACGATGATCTTTTTCTGCAGGATGTCTTCAACATAGACAGCTACGGAAGTCCAATGTCACTCTTGTTTAATCATTTTGGCGACTACCACCTACGGTCTCACTTCTTGGGGTGGCACTTCCAGAGCATCATGTAGCCTTCGTCTTTACGTAGCGGTGGCGCAATAGCAACAGTGGCTAAACGTTACCCTTGAGCGGGGCCGCATTAAATACTGTGTGTCTTATTTCATCATCTTCAAAGCAGTTAAATAGTAACTGAATAAGTTGACAGTGCTTGGGGGATATTATTTGCACGCACCCTATGAAATAACATAAGTGCAAGCGCGTGGTATTCAACACAATATTTCTGGTGCCGCAATGTAGAATTTGCTTCGTTTTGCAGAAATTGAGTAAGATGCACTTATCATGAAATGAAAATGCTCATTTTCAGTTATTATAACTCAATAACAGTAAAAATGAATGAAATTATAAATCAGAAAGTAAAGGTAGTAGGAAAACTATTGTTTTCACCTTGTTATTCCTTCAATTTCCGTAACTAAGATTTTATTGTGGGTAATGAGCATTAAGGCTTTGGGGATTATCATGCAGTAATTTGTAAGTAGTCCAGCAAATTCTGAATCGTTGGAGCTCATGAAAGTTAAACTCACGTCAGCGTGATCAACTGCCCGAGGAGCAACTGACAGAGGAGAACCATGAATTTTCCCGAATATTTATTACTCTCAGAGGGGAGTTTTAGGGGGGGGGGGGGTGAGTTTACGGCGGGGAGTTTTTACAGGTAGAACGGAGAAGCAGCAAGAAGCGACCAACGATTCCTCCCTGACCTGACCACCTCACCGGGTTCTTGCTAGAATTCACCCCCCTTCATCCCCTTCGAATCCAACTCGATTCCCCGTTTACTGGCACTGCGCTGGCCCGATTCGCTCTCCAACCCCTCTTAAAACCACCCTTAAAAAACCCTTCATTCCCCCCTCTCTACCACTCAAACCTCAACCCTTGTACGTTATGTATGTAGGACCTCGAGTTCCTAATGGATTGATCAAAACGAGGACTGGAGAGCGGAGCGTAGCCTGGAGCCACAAGAACGGGTAAACCACCCCTTTTCTTCCTTCCTCCAAAAAACACTAATAATCCCCGCGTTATTAATTTCCACTGGTCCATTACAGAAATGGCCGTTTTCCCCCTTTTCATGGCTACGGTCTCCGTGCCGTAATGGTCCCGTGACGCAGGTTGTCGGAAGGACTCCGTAATCTATGTAATGGTTGAGGATAGCGCCCCTCGAAACGACCCTTTTCCAAAAACTCCTACAAAAAATCCCCTCTCTCCTAAAAATCTTGTAAAATCCACGTTGCTTCTTTCCCGGACAAACAGGTGAGCCCCCACCCCCCCTCCCCGTCAGCAAATTCTGTTGACTCCGACCACCCTATGTTTCATCGCTTTCTTCCCGCAATCCTGCCACACCAACACGCTTCTTACATATTTTTACCTTTTAACGTCGAACACAACACGGTCTCCCTCGAGGTTTTCCGCGCTAAATCCGTTGTTTTTAAAGCGGTGTAGAAGCAAAGAAAGGGTTGGACTCACAAATTTTTCGCGGAAGGATCATAGCCAGTTGCTGTAGCCCCAATATTTGGATAGCGATATCCACCAAAATGTTCATAATAACAATTCCTTTAGCTAAGACATTCTAATGTCTTCATGTCAAAACTACTACTTGAGACAATTTTTTTATCAAAATTTTATGATTTCTCTTTTCTTTCTTGCTTTTTATCTAATTTAAATACAGTCGTAAGCAAGAGTAAATCAAATCATAAAAATAGAAAACTTGGAAGACTTTCAATATGATAATCCCCTCCCCCCCTCCATCGGTTCTTCTAAGGTCGAGTTGCCCTGCTGCCTAAGAAGGTGTTATACACGCAGAGCCCTCTCCTGAAAATAGACGTTTTCAACATGAAAATACGTTTTTCCTCAAGCCCTGACGAAATGTATTTGATATCAGAATATTTATCGAGGGACCTGTCGAATATTTGCTATAAGGCACTATATCCGAAATTTAATTTTAAAGTGTAAAGATTCAGACTCATCGTAATATGTTCAAAGAAATGCAGTAAGCAAAGTACGCATAGGGCCTTCTCACCCCCTCCCAGGTAGATTTGTCCTACTGCCAGTGAAGGTGGTACACGCTAAAGCGGTCGCATCGCCTCCTAAAGGGTAAAGGTGGGTATAATTAAAGCCGACTCGCCTTTTCACTGGCCAAAATGTCATCCGCGGGACGCGATCGGTGGACAGAAAGAGAAACGCCCGCCTGCCAAAACCCCCCAACCCCGACGTCGTAATTCTTTCTCACCAACTAGAACCTCCTTCCTCCACCACTTCTCCCACAACAGTCCAAAACAATTTGTTTTGTCCTAAACGGCGATTAAAAACCATCCTGCGCCCGTTTATCGTCACATTGTTGATAGGGACAGGTGTGAAATTTAATATGCCCCCCTCCCCCCCTCTCACACCACTACCATCCCTCAAATGTTCTTTCTCTAGCGCGTTTCTACCATTCATCCTTTACCAGTCAGAAGCTCTCAGAATGAAAAGGGAGGTTGCGAGCCAAACGGAGTTACCGCCTTGTGGACGGGACGAATTTCGCCGTAAATCAAGACCCTGAAAGCAGAGATGCCCATCCGTTTCGCATCTCGTTTGCCCGCTCTTTTATCCGGTTAAAAAATACTACGTGAGTTGTAAGCTACATTCTAAAAAATTAAAAGGAAATATGTATTTTGAGCATGATAATAAGGAATCAATAGTTAATCTGTATTTGGGAATGGATTCCTCCAGTTTGCAATGTCCTAGCTATCCAGCGTAACGCGACTATAATAAACCAATAAACCATTGCAACGAGACGCGCCGAGGTGAGTAATAAAGTAGAGCTTCAACCCAACTATGGCCCCTTCCCGACATCACCCTGTCGGCTCAAATCAAAACTTATTTATCTTTGCATATCCTGGAAGGGGAACTCCCCCTGAGTCGCCTGATGCCAAATATGTAACGGTAGATATCTAAAACGAGGGGTCAAAATGCATATTTTCTGACTTTCTTAATTTTACCCAACGTTTCGTAGAAAACCTCTTTGTTTTGCCCACCCACTTTTATCAGTTCAAACAAAGGCTACATTTGACCAGAAGAAGTGCCTTTTGGGGTTTCGGGGCCGCAACGACCACGTCGTGATCAGCTGAGTGAATTAAATTATCTCCTGTTCACCCTAGGAAGTTGAAATTTGGTAGCGAGACTATCGCAAACATCAAGATACAAATAAACTCAGGAGCTCTGCAGATTGAGCTGAATTCTCTCCCGTACTAAATTTAAATTGAAATTCATTAGGGAGAATCTACTACCTAAATTATCTCCAATTGACTATTGGAATGTGAAATTTGATAGGATGCTTCTCGAGGACATTAAAAGATGAACAAAATTACGGGTTCTATCCTGATCCTGCTTCTCTCTGACAAAAAAGGTCGAATGGAATGACTGACTCCATCCTGAGCAGCCCGTACATTACAACCTTTTCTCATAAACCACTAAAAATATGTGATATTCCCTGAACATACCTCCTAGTACAAAAGATACCATGCCACAAAATGCACGAGCTCATCCTATTTGGGCCAAGCCAATTGTCAGATTGCCGTCTCCTAGTATAGTGAATTCATTGTGTTACTCTTTTGAACTGCGTTCGAGAGTGAGACGCTTCTTCAACTGCTTGGGCAATTTTCATCGATTACACTATAAAAACCATAGCTGTCTCCCAAATGTGGTTTCCCTGATTTTAATCCCTGTACCGCATATGTCATCCTAGATATGATTACAAGAGAATGACATGCACATTGAAATGGACGCAGTTTCACAAAATTGGATTAGAAAGGGATGAAACAGTGTAGCATACTTGTACTGGTCTAGTGTTAAAGTTGTGTGGCCGTGCAATAATAGACAATGCAGCAGAGTTCGTGGGTTCTGGTCCTTATATAGAAATGAAAATCAGGTAAGTCGATTTGGAGGAGTCATTCCCGCTCCACATTTGGAGAGCAACAATGATGTTTATTGTGAAATTGGCGAAAATCGGTCAAGCCGTTAAAGAAGCGTCGTACTCCCAAACGCAGTCAAAAAGAGTGAGAAATGAATGCACTGTACTGGGAGACGGCGATCCGACTGTTGGCTTGGCCCGAATAGGATGATATCATGCATTTTGTGTCTTGGCCCGAATTGGATGATATCATGCATTTTGTGGCTTGGCCTCTTTTGTACTCAGAGCATCTTTTTCGGGAATAAATAATAGAATTCAACCAATCTACCTAAATTTCCAATAATATTTGGTTTATGAAAATTAATAAATTCCTAACGTTTTAGATTTGGTTTTTCAGTCTACATAGTATATTTTGGCTGGTTAAGTTAAAGTGAAGTATATTTTTGCTAATTGTTTTTGGCCTAAACGGCGATTAAAAACCATCCTTATCCCTATGATTGGTCCATACTCACTCCACCGCCATTCTTCATATATGTTCTTGCTTTTGCCCGTTTCTACCATACATCCTCTACCAATCAGCAGCTTTCAGAATGAAAAGGGAGGTAGCGAGCGAAACGGAGTTTCCGCCAGGTAACGTAGAAAGAGTGGGACGAATTTCATCTTAAATCAAGACCCTGAAACGTAGTGCACACAATTACTACGTTAATTTTCAGCTTTTTCTTGAAATTCATGAGAAGACATGTATTTTGAGCGTAATCAGATAGGTTTTAATAGAATTGAGTTTTTACTCTGATGTATGTATTAAGTGTGCGCGTGTACGTGTATGTGTGTGTGTTACAGTGCGCGATTTTGGATATATCGACTTGAAAATTGGTAAGAAGACTTCTAAGAACCCTGGAAAATACTGTACAGTTTTAGGTGATGATCTGATACGATGTGGCGGTGATATCTTCGACTTCATCGAATAAAAGACCTCAGAAATACGTTCGTTTTTTAGGAATTTCAATAGTCTCATTATGTCAACATCTACGCAGCCCCATCGCTACTGGGAGTGAATTTTACTAATTTCTCTGCTATTACAAAAATCATTATAAATATCTATCTATTTTTTTTTTTTTTTTTTTTGCTTTTGAAGCCAGAGAATAACTTCCGTTTACCCGTATCACACGAAACATACATGGTTACAAGTATATTTTGTTCATCCGTATCGCGTAAAATTTTTGTATATTGACGCAAATTTCACTATGACCCTCAGTCCTATAACATTTTCATGTTAAAAGAGATATAAAAAGACGATTTTAAAAAATTTGTGAGGATTGAGTAATCAAGAAACGGACTTATTATTTCTGACTAGTCAAGTAGAGCAACGCAATAGGGCTTTCCGACAAGTTTTTGTCGATTTTTTTTGGTCCGAAACTGAGAATGTTCAACATCCAGCCACAAATTATTTGTTATTGATAATCACAGTTTTTCACGCGCTACTTTTGTGGAATGACAATAATCTTCTAACAATTAGGCGGTGGCTATAACAAACATTTCAGCCATGCTTTAGACAAATCAAAACATAGGTATATTTACTTAATCATTATTTGAATTGTGTAAGGATATTTGTACTAGAAATACAATTAACCTAAATGTAGTTAGTAACTGAATACAAATCTACATGTTTCATCCAATGTCAATTTTTCGAGTATGCAATTCAAGATATCACACCCCAGTACCAAGATTGCGTATAGAAATCAAGCCAACAATACAACATATTTTTCAAAATTAAAAAATTAAGTCAGCTAAAACGACCGCAGCAGCCTAATTTACGAAATTCCATGTCAAGCCTCAAGCATACTATGTCAAACGACCCAACTAGGTTCCAACCGCATGTGTTGTCACAAGAGCGACACAAACAAAACTCCTCAGACAGAGATCCTCAGACAGTTCTTTACTCGACAGAACCAATAACTACGCTTACCGAACAAGTAGCTGAAACCAATCATGTTCCACATATAAATAATTGGAGTGTCTGCACATACGAAAACCAATTAAAAAATCGACGTATTGAAGAAATGGTATGGTGAAAAGAATTATCATCTTCATAATTTTGATTTTTTTTTCTTCATAGGGTAAGAACCATGGATTTCCCCAGAAAATTGAGGATTTTCAAGAAAAGTTACTTTCTATGAACTAGTTCGAGGTCAAGTTCCACGTAATTTTCAGGCTAGATTTCAACACTTTCAAATCCTTCCAACTCTGAAATAACCAAGTTTTACATCTAAAAATACACAATATTAAGTGTGAACAATAAACAAAAACTCCAGTCAACATATAAAACTCGGATTTCACGGAGTCACGGGGATCTTAAAGTACTGACGGTCAGATCAAACTCTACATCATGTAAACACATCGTGTGATATCACCAATAATTGACAAAATTGAAACTGAATGTTGCGAACGCTACACGTTTGAAAGACAACGAGCGAACAGTGCATGGAAAATGTATTTGCATTTTTCACAAGCACTTAATAATAATGAATAAGGCAGTCGACATAGAGGGTACAATATTGAAAGCTTAATGGAATCATTGTATACATAATTTACTCTTTGCGAATAAACGGAGAGAAACGAAATTATTCAACAATAAATTGATAGAATTATTAACTAAGTGGAACAGCATAGACAATACGAGTTACTGAGAGGAGATTTATGGCGAAACTAATCCTACGTAATCATATCATATAATAATAATATTGATAGAAAGTTTTGAAGTGTTTAGATTTTCCTCATTAAGAGTTACCTGATGAGTACGAAGCGTCACCCTACTTTTCCAACATGTATTGAACTCGGTTGTAGTGATTTATTGTGGAAAACCATGTAAATTTTAAGATGTTCAACCTAACTTCTTTGTGGGCTCAGGAACGCTTAGAGCTGCCATTCTTATGGATTGTGGTATTTGTGGGACCAATTCCTATTATACCTATGGAACACCAGTCTTTGCAATATTTCAACGCCATGGTGGCTGCCCTCATCAGGCATAGAAGTAGAGGAAATATGACAGTTCTGCGACTTTCGACCCTTCGGGCACTTCAAAAGGGCTGAAATTCGGAAATTGATTAGAGGATACCAGTCTTTAGCTGGGAAGACGAAAAATTGGCCCTGTCCGACAGTTAGGGTAAGTGTGAGAGGGTTTTGAAAAGGGTAGTTATTACACAACGGCGTATTGAGGTAGGGAAGGAGGATATATAGGACCGGGTGAGTGGTGGGTTGGGTATCGGAGGATTGGAAAACGGTTCGCTCAAAATTTGGAGGCACTGGTTCGAATGGGTAACGTTGTGGGGGAGTTGGTAAAATTGGTAATTTTGTAAAAATTTATATTTAAGAGCGGACGAGTGGGGGAAATGTTAGAGGAGAACAAATTAGAGTTCGCCTCGAAATTTGGGTGAGGTCGGAGGGATATGTAAGGGGGGAAAGGGCGGAGAAGTCGAAATTTTGCCCTTCAATTTAGAGAGGAAAATGACCGTTATAGCCTGGAAGGCATACGAGTGTTCGAACCGAGTGCAGAAACGGAGACTTCTCGATACCAGCCCAGAAAATTGAACAAAATGGCCGATGGCAAAGGCTGGTAGATGAGGAGAAACACTGGGTACGGCAACTTTCACCCTTCGAGCCCTTGGATTGAGCTGAAATTCGGGGGCTCGATAGAGCAAGCCCATCTTTATCCGTGAAATTCAAGTTTGGAGACGGTCCGACAATTAGGAGAGGCTCAGGAGTGCTTCGAAGTTATGGTGAGGGGGTAAAATTTGAAGGGGGAGATGCAGTTTTGTTCAGATCCTCATCTTACTCAATATTATGGGAACTGAAAACAAAATTATTCGAGACACGCAGTTTTATAGAGGATGACCTTCTTCGCCCATGAAATTTCAATTCGGAAGTGGTTCGCCAAATAGCGTAACCTAGTGAACGGTTTGAATTTGAGGTTGAGGGGTAATAGGTGAAGGGGGCTGTATAAGGGATGGCGAAATGATTGAAAACATATGGATGAGCGATCGCCTCGAAAATGTGAGCAGAACGTTGCAATATGTGAGGAGGGGGGAGTATGTTGAGGTAAAATTCAAAATTGGGTATAGCCCTAAAAATCGGTTGAAAAATCCAGCCCTTCAACGTATAGGTATAGGAACAGTGATACAGTAGAGCTTAGTTGACAGTACGGCTAAAAAAGGGCCCTTTAAATACTATGCCAAGGAGACATTTCAACATGTAAATTACAGGAGCACGATGCTTGGACCTTCCACGTGCCATCCCGATCGTTTTGCAAAAACTCCGTTGAAATCCGTCCATGAGTTTGAGCGTGAAGGTGCTGACATTATTCATGTATAGAATATATATACGTATATATAGTGGTTATTGGACATGCTGACAGTTATGTGATTGAAGCCTATAAGCTGACGTAGGTGTGCGTAAGCGCGTGTTTTTCTACATTACTGGTATTTCACCGACAAGTTGATAGAGTTCTCTGGGTTGTGATTAGAGCAGGGTGACCTAAAAACAAAGTTCAGCCAAGAAACGAAATCTCGGGAGGGTTCTGGAGAAACCCAAAGCCGCCGGGGGAACACCGGATGAGTGCGTCACCGCAACCCACATCAGAGGTCGAGAAATAGAGATGGAGCCCCAACTTAACCGTTTCAAGATGTCCCCCCAGCGTAAAATTGAAGGCAGATCACAGGGGGATTCAGCTTACCGAAATAGATAGCGATAGCGCTAAATGAGTCTGAGAAGCTCAAAAGGTCGTATCGCTTATTGCACCTCATCGTTGCTCCAGGAAGTTTCAAGAAAACTTGGATTATGCGACTGATTACGATAGACATCTGGCTTATTACTCATTCAATAATCCATTCATAATTCAGTTCATTACTCATTTGATGACGATATTTTGTAATCGATACAGAAAATACATCTTGTATTCCCTATCTCAAAATTTTTTGGTTTACTTTTCGAGATACGTAGATTGAAAGTGGTTCGTAGGTCGTTTCTGATATAGATTTTGCATCTTGTATTCCCTATCTCAAAATTTTTTGGTTTACTTTTTGAGATACGTAGATTGGAAGTAGTTCGTAGGTCGTTTCTGATATAGATTTTGAACTACACCGACTTTTTCGATCTGAACTATTATAAAGAAGAATTTTTTTTTTTTTTTTTTTTTTTTTTACTCTGACGCGTTTAAAGCTATGATTTTACGAATACTCGCATGAACATCATACGGACTGTAATGAAGTTTCTTGGTATGAGGAACCTATGATTGGTTTATCATTTTCAAAATAAAACTTTGAAGAAGTGTTTTTTTTTTTTGACTTGTCAGCTCAATAATTTTCAAAACAATTTAACATAATATAGTAAGTACGATAATTTACGAAAATTCACTCATAAGATCATGCTGCATGACTGAAACTTTTGATGCCTGAGGAAAAAACAGCATGATTTGCTTAACCAACATAATAATTTTGGTGTCGTTGATAGGGTAAATCTGTTTCCGCTTTGGATGTTGATCTTGGCATCTCTCCCTCTATCAAATGTAGTTCACTAGGAAGGTTGCCAACTGGTTGAGTGCTCCGGATTGACACAGCTGATCGAAGTCTTCCAATTTCGACTATTCAGATCTATCTCTCCTTCCGAGCTGAGTCGAAATTTTCAAATTTGACTCATTGTGAGAAGATAAGAAAGCTTAATTTTGAATTTTATGTAGGAACTGCCTACAGAAATTTTGTTTTGATTTTTGTTATTAATTTTATTTAATTCACTTGCCCATCTTATCTTATATATTAAAATAATTTATGAAATGTAGTGGCAGTTAGTACGGCCGTTATATCCGGCTGATTTCCTTCATTTTATGCATAGATTTGTATTTATGCATAGGTTTGTCATCAAGCATTGAAAATCAGCTTTGTCTATCTTTCATAGCTTTGTCCTTTGATATCTCAGGTTCTAATTGAGATATATTATTCGTTTTGGTATAAAAACACTCATTGAATCATACCCTTTCATTTGAGATATATGACCTAATTGGTTGAGTTTGAAAGGATTTATGCGTGGAAAACCGTTTTGTTTGGCTTGCGAAATGTTGTGGTTATCAACACGCAGTTTGAGGCCTTTCTTAGCGCGTTTTTGGTTTTGACAATTTCGATCGCCTGAGTGAGCTAAATTCTCTCCTGTTCACCCTAGGAAGTTGAAATTTGATAGGGTGACTTTTTGGGACATCAAGGGAACTGAAATGATAGGCTCCTTCATGATCAGCTGTGTCCGCTAAATTCTCTCCTGTCAACTCTAGGAATCTCTCCTGTTAACTCTAGGATGCTGAAATTTTATAGTCCCAATATACCTAGAAATTGTATATTGGATGCTGAAATTGTATTGTCCCTTGGGACAATAAGAGAAGATTGAAATGATGGGCTCTTTCATGATCAGCTGAGTGAGCTAAATTCTATCCTATTCACCTTAGGAAGCTAAAATTTGATAAGGTAACTAACTCTTTGGGCTATTAGGAGACGATTGAGATGATGGGCTCTTTCATTATTAGCCGAGTGAGCTAAATTCTATCCTGTTAATCCTTGGAAGCTGAATTTTGATAGGGTGACCCTTTGGGACAATAAGAAAAGATTAAAATATGGGCTCTTTCCTGATCAGTCGGGGCTTGATTTTGCTACTTTTATGCGGTAATTTGGCATGTAACGCTACGGAGCAGCAGGAGTCCACTAATAATTATGAATTCCCAAACAAGTGTGAGTGGTAGTCATTTGTGCCATTGTTACATAATAATTATTCATTTGTTCGTGAAACTTCTTGGAGTCAACTTATTCTAAAAAATTGAAAATCTTATACTTAGGGGATTGAAAAGTCATTCACGTATACTGTATACAGGGTGGGACCGGATTTGCGACGAAAATTATTTTCTGTTAATCTGCATCAAAATTTTATTACTACTCTGAAAGAAAAAGCGCCCTATCTCAATCTACCAATAGTTATGATCTTTTAAAAGTTTTTACGGTGAATCCCGGCTTCACCTCATAAAATCGCTATTTCTCAACCTATTGGTATCTTATTTCAATTTTCTCTCTCATTATCGGTTAAAGATTAAATTTTCTATAAGCGCAGAGGAATTTCATAATTATTTAACGCCATTGTGACTGATTTATCAAAAAACAAACTATAATTCTTCAACAAATTAGGAATTTTGGAAAATGTTCATAAATTAGCCAGTTCAAAATTGATCACACATACCGTCAAATCACACAAAAACTGCTCCATTTGATACTTAGAAAAAAAAAGTTCTACTCTCCAACTCTCAAAGTTTTAATTGATATGTTATGCTCAATTAAATGTTTTTTAAGGGGTAAAACTAGTTTATTAAAGTGTACAACCCGGTTATAACAGACTTGGAGAGATCTGCAAGTGTTAACATTACAATCAGCGTGAAAAAATATATAATAATACCATTTCCAAAGAAGTAGGTTCAAAGATGGTCATTTTTCAAGAAAAGTTTTGATAAAACACATTAAAACTTGATTTTCTACCCTTATTAGTAGAGTAAAAGTATAATTGACTACACATACTTTCGGAAAAAGTATTAAATGAAGCAGTTTTTGTGCGATTTGGCGGTCTTAAGATCAATAAATTATGCGGAGGGGGCTCATGTATAAACATTTTATAAAATTCCTAATTTATAATGAATTAAGGTTTGTTCTTTAATTAATGAATCACAATGGAGTTAAATAAATATGACAATCGTTGCTCTTATAGAAAATGTATTCCTTATACGAAAACGAGAGAGAAAATTTGAATAAGATTATGAGGGGAAGTTGGGATTCTCCGTAAAATCATGAAAAAAATCATAACTTCTGAACAGACTTATATAGGACACTTTTGGTTTAATATTTTTAATAATGAACCTTTGTAATCGACCAAGAAAAAAAAATTTAACCCCCTTCAAAATTTTTGGTTCACGTTTTAAGATGTGGTTAATCCAAAAATTGATAAAAAAATAAATAAATGTATAAAATCGTTAGTCCGCCGTCCGCGTACGCTGTACGCCGTCCGAAGCTTTTCTCGAAAGTCTCGGATCAAACTTTAAGAAATTTGGCTTAAAAATCATGCTTCGGTCTTGGATGTGCCAGTATCGTCGAACCTAAAGGGTTAAGCCAGTAACACGTTCGATCAACCCCGAAGAGTAGAACCCAAGGGCTGAAATATTCAAAAATCGAGATCTTGAAATCTTTCAATCTAACAGTAATTTTTTTTTTTTTTTTTAGTTTCATTTATAGATATCCTCCCAAATGGTCGAATGGAACCACTCCAGTCGCTGTGTGTTTATCCGTTTGCTTTTCCTAAGGGCTAAAACATTATATACAAGAAAACAATACATCAACAAGGGAGTAAATCGAAACCAGTAAAACATATCAAAAATCGCCCTGAAAACTCTGACAATCCGTATCAGCTGATACAATTCCAATGGAATTCATACTTCATGAAATCGAGTTTATTATAACTTCTATATCCTATAGGGCTAGTGAAGCTTAGGTAGGTAATCACCTCATTGATTTTCAGTTGGTCAGCTCTTGCTAAATGTAGAATGACTAGTAAAGTGTAGGTGTTTCATTTAATTTAATTAATGTCTCCTCGGAAGGCCACTACGGCTATTCAGTGCTATCCTGATTTCGCTGTATAAATACTCTTCAATGTTATATATCTATAGTCTTCTATATGTATCTGTATGAGGAATAAGGTGACAAAATGGGTACACAGATGTAAAGGGATTACTATGATGGTTTATTCAAAGATTTAAGTGTTGCTCCAAATATTCTACGGGAGTTTTTCTCACTAACCTGAGAGGAATTTACCAATTGTTGGTTTTACAGTTTGAATAGAAAAAACACCGCAGGCTTTTTTGGACAGGGGGTCAATCAGAGGATTCCCAAGAGATGATAATCAAATAGGTATCTTGAATACTAAATGTTATCATACATGCGTAATTAAACTGATTAGATATCATACCTTGATGTCTGAGCTTCAGGAGGCGAGTAAGTGGGAGGACGGATGGCTCCTCCTTGGGAGCCGTCCCCCCTTCCTTCTCCTTTCGCACCATCCGACTCAGCAAATTCTGATATCTGTGACTGACGGTTGAGATCGCGTAAGCATGCTATCCGTCGTCACATAAGTTACATTTATTTATATATTGTATGTATAATAGATGTCGTTTAATGATAATAGACAAGATAGAGTTCTGTGTTTAGGATTCTACGCATCTCGTTTCTAGTGAGGTTTTACTAAATTTTTTATGCAGGTTAACAGAAAAAGGTTTTCGACACTTATCGTTCCAACCTATATACGATTTCAATTACATCTGCTCCAGACTTTTTTTTCTTATCAGACTGTAACTGAAGCTGCCTAGTCTAATTTGAATAAACTCTAGATGAAGATGTTAGCGAGATAAATTTTAAATACAAACATACACACAAACTTCCCTCTCCTAATAGTATAGAGTATTTACTACAGACTTTCCAGTTCTTAATACTGAACTTAACCAGTTCTGTATACTTTGAAACATATTGATTGTTTATCGGTGTTTGATGGATCACCCTCAATGTATCCCACACATTTAACCCGCATTAACCGAAAAATATGAGAATCAAATAAAAACTGTAAAAGTGAGGATCGTTACAAGGACAGAAAAACGCTCACGAAACCAAAGTTGGTCAGAATAAAATGTGAGTGGAAATTTCGATTTCGGTGAAGATTTTTTTTCAATCTCCCGGAAGCGAAAACAGTAATAAACGAGATGAAGTTAATATCAAAGCTGACGGTGGCCGATCTATCTATTTTCAATTCATAACGAGTTACCCGTTACAATAGGTGACTGCCAACGACAGAGTTGACACCCCATATATCGTGATGTGTCACTGTTGGAGCAACGTTATAAAAGTGATATAAGAAGTGGCCAAGTTATTGCGGGTGACTCGAGGACTTCCCACCTCACTATCTTCCGCCTCTTCGCAACAAAAAGCTGATAAATAGCGAAGAAGTTCATAACGGTGTTAACGGAAGTTAGAGATGAGAGCAAGAGTACACTCCAAAACGCTTCTCTCGCCCTGCTCTGGCCCCTTGATCCAGAAGTCTCTTACACCCCCAGTATATAGAAATATCCTGAAGTTCTTTTCCCCTTCCTTCAACTCGGCTCGGTATATTGTGTCGATGTGGGGGCGAAAGGAAGGTCTTTTGCTTCCACCGATAGATTTGACCTCTTCGAAATATCCGGGACACCCCTTCGTCTCGCCTTCGAAGCCCGAGCTATAAAATCCGACTCCAAATATTAGAAGGCAGATGGGGAAGTGGTACTCGAACCTCCTCCCAAAAGAGACCTAGTACCTCTTCCTTCTTTTCATTTCGGCTGCTCGCACTTCACGTTTTCCTATTGTGCAAGTATTGCGAACGCCGGATATCAAGAGTCAATGACCACAGTTCACATTTTGCGCTCGTGCAAATATTGTAGGGGCGGACTCTGGAAGCAAATAGACTGCCAAGAGTCTTCGAGGGTCAAATGAAATAACTGGAGGGCGCTGGGAGTTGTGGAGCTCTCCCAAAACTTCTCTCTCTCTCTCTCTCTCTCTATCTCTCTCTCTCTCTCTCTCTCTCTCTCTCTCTCTCTCTCTCTCTCTCTCTCTCTCTCTCTCTCTCTCTCTCTCTCTCTCTCTCTCTCTCTATCTCTCTCCCAATTCTCTCTTCTTGTTAAAGTGCTGGTTTGATATGCCAAAAGGTTAAGTAATATCAGTAATACATCTCCAAATCTAATACGAGCGTAGCCTGATTGCGAACGGTAGGATTGGCGAGGGGCTTGAAAAACCTGTTAAATTGGGCGTGGTACGTGCTCTCTCGTATTTATTAATTAAATTTAATTGATTCTAGTATTTCATTAATTTATGAATTTTTACAGAGCAGCATGAATTGTTACGCAGCATGACTTGAAGAAAGTGTTTCTCAGTAGTTCATTTGTAACACATTATAAGTTTTCTGCCTGAAGATAATATAGGAGGTAACAGAGAAGAACCACAAAGATTCCACTGAACGCGAAAATTCTGTTGGTATTTAATAATTGAAATCGGATAACTGTCGAAATTGTCCTCGTGTCTGGTATTTTAACCTTCGTCCAATCGCGTGGGAGATTTATATTACATGTAAAAACATAATTGACACGTGAGAGAGCGGTATGATACTACTATAAATGTTACATGTGTACCCATCTCCGTAGGCAGTAATTTGATTCATTCTCGTGCGTTACATTGAGGTGCCATATGCGAGTTGAAAGTTTGCAACCTGCAATTCAGCGGCTCATATATGTCCATGACTGACACGAACACGGTCACATAAGTTCTACGGAATCGTCAAGAAGGGGTAGTAACCAGGGGAAGGGGGGGGGGGGGGGGAATTAGAGTTACTTTCGTTCCTACTAAGGGAAGGTGGGGTGGCCCTCTCTGCCCGCAATATATTTGAAATATATTTTTTTTAAATGTGTTTTGAGGTACACTTTTCTAGTAAACTTTTTCTAATAGACGATTTGTATTTTAAACGCTGTGTATGAACTCACTCAAAAGACTAATAATCCAAACCCCAGTCGAAATTGATGTTAGAATCTGCATTGAATGGCTGAATATAATGTTAAAATTATTTGCATATCTCCCCAACCCCGTTATAAACAAGTTTTACACTTTAACTCGCAAATTTGAGTTCATTTGGTATGGTAAATTTCAACTATTTCAGCTAATGTGTAAAACTCAGTTATAACGGGTTTGGGGAGCTACGCAAGTGTTACCATTCGCTTCAGCGTAAAAAATACTTAGAAACCGACCCTGAACTCGTATTTTCATAGGTCATTTTTCAAGAAAACCCTCGATTTCAGTGAAAAAACTATGTTTTTCAACTTTAAAACATACTTTTCTCCCCTAATAAGCGAAGTAAAAGTAAAATTGACTACGCTGTGTTTTGGATTAGTTTTTAAAGTTCTTGTGTCTTGAAAAAATATTGGTTTTCATAGATCAACTCCCGATTGAAAAAATTCCCAGATTAGGTAAAATTTGCTCTTAAGAGGCTTTTATCAGGCATATATCCGATAGGAATTTTAATGATCTCTTCAACGGTATCCTCAAATTTCAAGTAACACAGCAAATTAAGAGAGCTATGATCGATTTAGTGACAAGAAGTCGAAAACAAAAAAAATCTACAAAATTGAAGTACTCGAAAACTCGGTTCCACTCCCCTAAACCCTCCGGTTGATTATTTTTCTATACCCCGTATGAAATTTCAAAAACACAGAATGTGTTATTGCGTTTTCAATGTTAATTTCACCTCATCTTATAATAAGAATAATTTTATAATACGCTCCTTTCCATAAACTAACCTACGCATACTAATAATGTGGTCTAGTAATCCTAAGCGTAGCAACTGTTGTTAATTATGCAAAGGTTTGCCATAAAGTTTTATTTTTATTTGTCGGTATCGCATGTCGTCTATTCGCTACATAATTTTGTGTTGGTTTTTAACAGCTTGGTGACCGCGAAAACACATTCTGTGTTAAAAATCTCTACGAGGAACTTTTGATCAAACATGAGTTCTAGAGTCGACCCCTGAAGTACCACCTTTGCGAGATACCCTATATAAGCTAAAAGTCCACGGTTGTTTCCGAATCGCAGAATATTATTTAGAACGAGGTTTTGAGACATAAAATTGGTAGTTAAAAATTTAATTACACTCGAAGTGCTAAAATTTGAAAACAATGTAACGTAATAATCTGCGACAATTCGCTCATATTATCATGCTGCAAGACTGGAACTTTATATATTATGTTTTTTTATAATAAACATCGTTCTATCCAGTTCAATCTCATGAAACAAAATAGTTTGATTCGTAACAGTTATCTTATTTTAACTATATTATTATTGAGTATAATTAGCTATGTCGATTCACAACGTTCTATTATTTCTGTAAATAATTTGGATTGCTCACAACATGGTTTCCACACGCAACGTTAAGCGAGTTTAGAGTTTCACGAAGCTGGCGATATGGAGAGCATTAGTGCCACACACTGTCCTTAACTAAAGATGAGAGTATCATAACCCGACACTATTCACCATCTGAGGACTTACTGCTACTTTCTAAGAAGATATATACTACAATGCATGACACCCAAAAGTTCTATAATAAAATTAAAGCAAATCACAGAATTGTTGGAGGGAGTTTTTAAAGGTTTCTAGGATCTGCGAGTCAGTCATTTTAGTCTGATATAAAAAAAAAAAAAAAAAAAAAAAAAACCCTTTCTGGAAGCTTAAAATATTTTCTGACATGAGAGGCGTAGCTGCCGATGTGACAGAGTTCAGCGGAACTTTCCCTTTCTTCCAATCTTATAATACGATCATGTCGGGCGACGCAATATTAATACATAATGCTCCCAAAGGGGGAAACGTCAATCAAACTCTACAAGCGATCACAGTTAATGGGACACACCTCAGAAATCCATTAAGGATATTAACAAACTTTTCGCCAACCCCTCTGTGAAGGGAACAATATTTCGTAGCTTTAATTAAAATTTGAGGCTGTACCGGTAGATTTTGGTAATGAGATAAATTTGGGGATCAAGTAAAACCATAGTAAAAGCGAATAAACGCTGGACACCTAATTAGATAAGTTTTTTGATATAATCAGTTTTGTTGATTAAAATAGCTATAAGTAGTTGAGGCACAGATATTGTTTATCAACGCTACTGTATTGATCTAAAAAAAGAAAGAAAAATATAGTTAATGTCAGAATGATAGTTTCAAATTACAGAATCTGAAATGAAGTCATTTACAGAAACTTTTCTTTATAGGTTAAGTAACG
Organism: Adelphocoris suturalis; assembly: GCA_030762985.1. Lineage (NCBI taxonomy): Eukaryota > Metazoa > Arthropoda > Insecta > Hemiptera > Miridae > Adelphocoris > Adelphocoris suturalis. Next base: position 66,069,712 of record CM061043.1, read on the forward strand.
AGATAACCACCGATGTTCAGTTTGACGAGAATACCGAAATAATATTACCAGCCTGAATCGGCTGATTTAGACTATTCAAGCGTCTGAAAATTGCAATACGATTCATTAGCTTGTTGAAGATATTTTCTTCTTTCCAATCATTCTAAAGAGGGAAATTTTGGCGGGGAATAAATATTTTGTGCCTCTATCTTATAGGAAATTTCACGCTAATTCCGATTATACCCCTTGTTTCCATACCTAAAATGGCTCCTTAATACGTTTTTCTTTTGCTTTACATATACCATTCAAAACGATTTCCGCTCCAATGGAAAGTTGTACAATATTAAATTTTGTGTCGATTGACCTCCAGAAATTTTTTAATTGATTGATTCATTAGATAGTAATTTTAAAGTTTGTAGGACCAGACAGTGGAAAATACCAGTCAATGTAAAATATAGGGTAAACGTTGAGCACTTTAATGGTCACCAAAACTCTCTACCTCTTGGGAGTCGCACGGTTTCGGGAGTTTATTATAATTTACTGAAGCCGCCCTACTTGAGATTCTAGTAAATGCCGTAGATGAGCTGTTTGTTATAAGTCTCGAACTCATCGACTTGTGTTTCTCGCTATGGGTTTTGTTTACTCATACCAGTTCGAGTAATAGGTACTAAATGGTCTATGTGCCCGAAAATCCAATCAATCTTTATGGAGTTTTGATACAATGCTTCAAAGAATGAGGGTGCTGATAAATTTCCGAATAACTACCTACAAACTTATTTACTTCATATCATTGGTAGTTTTTGGGCGTATAGAAAAGCAAAGTTCCTGGTACACATGATTTGATTTGAAATTTTCCAATTTCAGAACAATATGGATTATGCTGTGTTTGAATGATTGGTAGCTGTTCTGCACTAGTGATTAGACAATGTGTTGTGGGCTAACCAATAACATGTAGGTAAACATTATTATTGACTAGCTTGCTCGGTATGGCTGTGTCGATCCGATGGTTTTTATTGTTGAGTGGGACATGTAGAATGATTGGAAACGGTGGATCACTAAGAGTGATTTGAAATATGTTGGGGATGTTGCTCGCGTCGCTCGATCTCTGTGAGATACATACATGCGATGGGATATAAATAATCCATCCCGAGTTCGCAGGGAAAACCCCGTTGAAATCCGACGTGTGTAGGGCATGTTGCTCGCTTCGCTCGCTAGGGGTGGGTTTTCTCGCTCACTCGGTGTGGGATGTATAGATGCGACTGGATATAGTAGTCCCCATACCATCGAGACCTACAGCCCATGGTTCATGAGGGGGGTGAAAATTTTGAAAATTGCCTACAGTCCCTTTCATACATGAAAGGGACTGTCCCTTTTGTCGCTTACATAGTGCTTTCGATCAATTTGTAGTGTGGTTGCAGAGAGAAGATCGAGCCCACGGGATAAAAACTCGCATTAAAAGGGCTCCCACCCCCTCCCGCCATCCACTCCATGGTTCGGTAGGGATTAGAAAATTTTAAAATCGCTTATGCCCCCTTTCGAAAAAATTAGTCAAATTTCAAAAAATTTGCTGAAAAAATCACTATAAATGGCTAAAAACGGCTAAAAATCGTTAAAATTATATTTTTTTCACAGAATTTTGCTCAAAAAAAGTTCGATAATTACGAAATAGAACATTAAAAAATTTATGTAAAAAACAATTTCAATAAAATTTGCTGAAAAATGGATAAAAACTGCAAAAAAAGCTAAAAATTCAAAACCTATTTTTGAATAGCAGATTATTATTTAGAATACGTTATTTGCCATAATATCAATAGTTAACAATTTCCTTGCACTCAAAAAGCTCAAATTTCACAACAATTTAACATTATATAATACGATAGGAAAATTCGTTCATACGATCATGCTACATAATTGGAACTTTTTTCAATAAGATGGTGAGGGGGGGGGGGGGGGGCACTGCTCTGCTCAGTACACTTTGGAATAAGAAACGCTTTCATTTATATAAATGTGCAGCATTTAGTACTTAGCAGCATCTTTTATTTTCCGGTTACCTATGCTTTTGTAGGTTCACTGATGTTCGTCGTATAATGTTAATCAAGATTTGATTTCAGGAGAGGGGGTTGGAGTGATTGAGTGGAGTCAAGATGAGGGGGTTGGATACAAGACGGGTTGGGTGGAAGGGAGTGTGATTATCATAATCGGAAAAGGCTCGGTGAAAGGTGATTGGTTAAGAATAATCATTAATCACCCCCACCCCCTCACCAACCCTTCTCGCTCGACAGGTCTCTTTCTCTCAGCCTCCTTCCACCCCCTTCTGTTCACCCCCTCAGCTGGGGGCCTCATTCGCCTTCCCGTCACATCATCCCCCTCCATGCCCTTCCTCCACCCCATTCTGCCACCCCGTCACGACTCATCCTCCGCTCGGGTGGCGGTAAAACAACAACCTCCACCATCACTCGGTACAGCTTCTCCCACCCCATCTCACTCCTTCCACTCTCCATCTGCTCCAGGGTTTTTTTTTTTTTTCAAAGACAAATGACGCCACTGCCTCACTTTGATTACACAATATCATTACCTCATCCTCCTATCCAGTTCGCCACCGCCATCGCAAGAGCCTAACGGTCCCTCACCTGAGCACAGCCCTCCACAGCAGCACCAAGCCAGGGTTCAGCGCCTTTTCTATATCTATAGTAACTGCCCAAATTTTCAAAGTTTCAAACCGAATATATGAAGTGAAATAAATGTCAGGAATGGAGTAGAATAACCGATTATTTGTTACTTATTGTTGACGAAAAATGACGATACTACTTCATTTTGATTATACCATACCATTACCTCATCCATCCATCTAATTTGAGATCGCAATTGCAAGAGCCCTCCTCCGCAGCACCGAATCAGGGTTCAGCGCCTCCTACATACCTATACATGTGTAACTTCTAAAATTTGCATAGTTTCAAACAGAGCGTCACCAATAGCACAATTAAATAAAAAACGTTGTCTATTTCCGAAAATTCAGTGTTACAATGTTGGATCGATTTTGACGGTGAGGGCGTCATCATGTAACATATAATAACTAAGCTCCGACATAAAAAATAACACAGATTTTTTAAAAAGATTAATAACGAAATTGATTCGTCCAAAGAGTTATACATTTGCCCATATACATTAGTCGATGTCAAACCAATCGCCATGCAAATCCTGGGCAATCACATTTCCATATTTGAACAACTTTCTGAATTTGATTAATTTCGGGTCATTAGATCGTCAGGAGTAGGCATACGCTCTTAGTTTACTGAAGACGGTGATGATACATACCTACTGGGACCGTCAAGGGACTGATCCTCAAACCCTTGAGATTATATCAAAATCGGGCTTTAGGCACGCAACCAGAAATGTTCAGAAAGCTATTAAACGGTAAAAGAAAGTAATGGTTAAGGTGGACAACGAATTTTTCAACCTCCTTCTCCACGGTTCATAAACTTCCCTACTTTCGTTAATTCGAAAACAAAGTTCGACACTTTGTTCGGGTAATTGAAGGAGAGGTTGGTGCAAAAACATTTTTTGTACATCAAACTACTACCTATTAGCAAACTTGACTTGTTTGGGCTGACAGAGTAGATCTTAATTACTTTGTCATTCTTGCCGGCAACTATTTATACCACAGTACATCTATTATTACTCTAGGTATTTTTAGCGGAAATAATCTTTTTTTTTCTCAACTTTTTCCTTTCCAGTCCGTACAATAACTTCATTACGTGTGAAGAATTTTCAAGTTGAGAGATGCCGTATTCAATTATTTAGTTCCCCGGCATTCAAGGTGGTATCCCCTTCTTCTCATGATTATTCAAGCTTAGTAAGAATTCCAAGATGAAGGTAGGCGAAGTAAAGCAGGTGACTGGGCAATAATTTATTGAAGGGGAGGAAATAACAAGGGAAGCGCATCAGCGAAAAGGGAAACGAATGTCTCATTCCAAGATTCATCTCTCGCACTGAATCACTCAAGTGCTTACCAATTAGTATCAGTTAGGGCTAACACAAATCAAGTGTCAGGAGCATTACTTTTTTCTTTTCCTTTTTGAGCTATTTTTACTTGAAAATGATACACCGACAAGCGTAAAAAATCAGGGAATAACCCTACGAGAAGAGAATTTCGTAGTTTTTTGTTTGTTTGTGAATTATTGAAGCGATTCATCCGTCCTTCGTATACAGATCACCGCTAAAAGTTTTTATTCCAAACTACTGGAACAATGTTTGGCTTAAAAATCACATCAGTTAAACCTACGGGATGGAATTAAGCGTTGAAATGTTATAAATACTGTTATCTGATCAACCGATTTCAGTCACCTGGCATTTCAAGGTACTATCGGAAGTAAATTTTCGACTACCACCTCTTCCGTAAATTCTTCAAAAACTACTCGTTCTTCTAAACACTTCTTTCCATACGAGGTGAATTGGCTAAACAAAAGATATTACGATATCGTAATTTCGAAAAATCAGTCAAACCCATCTTAGACGGTAGAAAAGTTCAACTTCTGGTGGTGGCCAAAATGGCACGTTGGGATGGAATTTAAGAGATAATTCCAGTGACAGTAGGTTGGGGCAAATCAGGTTTTGTAATTCGGTATGAATATTGTAACATAATATGTATTTTAAAATCCTTGAGAAATGTGCGGGTAGCGTGGCATGCGTGGGAAATAAAAATAAACTTCCAAAGACATGCCACAGAAGCTTCCTCGCGGCCTTCACAGTATGTCACCATTCAATTTTCAGAAATGTCCGGATGACCATGACCATGATCATGACGTCAGAGTGCTGGGCAACCAAAAACCAGAAAACCTGACTAAAATCTTTTCAACAATGACGGACTTATGATTGTCACAAGAAAATCACGTTCACGCATGCGCTGAGCGTGTCGCTGATTTAGTGATGATGAAACTGATATGAGACCATCTTGGGCTAAATCCATTTATTGCTGATTTAATCATGATGAAACCATCTAAGGCTAAGCCCACGCTATTCCTGAAAATTTCATTAAAATCCAATTGGAGTCGTGCAAGTTATGGCTGTAGCAAGGAAATGTGGACAGACGGACGTACTGGCAGACACGAGACCAAATTTTTTCAGGAGGCCATGAAACTCAAAATGCGAATGGAAATTTTGATTTTGGAGCAAACAAATTTTTTTAATTTCGAAAGTGAAAACAAAGCTTCCACTGCCTTGCAGACTCGGAATCAAAATGTCGAAATATGATTCTGAATATTGAGGGGCCGTGTAATTTCAAATAAGAATAAATACCGAAACTCAGGATTTGATATACCCCAGAATGATCCCCACACCCACATGAATAAACATTAGTCAGCAAGCATATATCAGCAATAATTTGTTGATATATTAGAGCAATCAATTAGATGCCAAATTATTGCTCTGCGTGATGAAATAGTGACAGTTTTAAACAAGCTATACGTTGTCTATTGGCCAGCTCAAAGCATAGTGAGGTAGAGCTGCCACACTAAAAAGTTAGTGTTCTGTTGAAAGCGTCTAGCCTAGGATGCACTCAGTACCCATTAATCACGGAGATACAACTCTTCTTTCCTGACACTAACAAGCCACATTTCACTCTTGCGAATGCCGCTCTCATAACAACTCCGATGAATGCAGTAGCTTCGAATATATATAGTCGTATGCGGCTTACGCCTCTTCTATAGGTGAGTTAACGTAAGAAATGCTTTGACGTCTTTGGATGTTGACAAATACTTTAAAACTAATTATACAAGAAATTCACGTGTCCAAGATAATGTCCTAAAAGATTTAGGGTATCGGTCCAATTCTGTCCCAAACCCCTAATTGTCGTATCAACAGGTTGTAGTTCAAGTTTTCTTAGTAAAAAATCAGGTTTTTTGTTCAGTTGGGATTTCAAGTGAGATCTTAAATAGAGATTTCAGATTAACTAAGACAAGAAATAGCCACTCAATCACTCAGGCTCATACCAATAGTCGATATTGAACTCTTAGGTCGTTGAGTCGAAGATGTAACCCCCCGTTCTGCTCAGTACAGATTGAGCATTTCAGGGATCGAAACTCCTTAACAGTCATAATTATGGGAACTTAAAAAGTACAACTTCACCCTTAACGTCTATTGTGTCGCGAAATCGAATGATTTGAAACACTTGGATAAGAAACTCAAATGATTCAAACAACCTATGGAAGAGAGCAGACATGCTACTCATATTTTTTACAACTTCACAACTTACAAGTTATCGTACAGTGTCTAGTATGACAGATACCTCTGCATTCATGTTTATACGAGCAAACATAAATGAGAAAGTGATAAATTCCAGGAATCTTCTCGGAATATACCTAAAAACGGCTTTCCATGAAACATTTTGGTATAATTTATTTTTAAAACTTTTGATGCTACACTTCTTCGAAAATTTGTTAATGCACCTAAGGAGTTTGGGAAGTGAATATTGTCAGTCCCTCTGGTTGTCATCCTTATGCAGTAAGTGATCATTAGACAGGATAGATTCACCATAAGGGAGCTGACGGATCTCCTTACCTACTACCCTTCTTACAAAGATCCAGAACTATCTATCATTCATATCTTTCACCCAATTTACCACAAAGTGCAATATTGTGAAAAAAATATTGCTGGACGGTTAGAAATCGTCGCGGGTTGATTAGGAGATGTCCCGCCCTGTCCCTCATGGGCGGACGTGCCTTGTCCCCATCAATATGCAGATATAATATATTTCCCCAGCCAATATGTGGTGGGTACCTGCCTTGTTGTCAAACGCCCTTCAAACTCTGTCCCGTGGCTTCGATCCCTTTACCTTTTCATCTCTCACCCCCTAGAGACCATGAATAATTTGAAATACCCCTCCTCCACCCTCACCCCCCTCACCATGTGACGTAGAAATTTTGTCGTTCTCCATTGACCAATAGTTCCACTTCTGTATTGTTCAATCCTAAACAAACCCTTTCAAAATAAATAATTATAGAATGGATCAGTTTTGAACAAGATTAAATTATTACTGAATTTTTGGAAAAACTGAAGCAATTATTGGAATGGCTTCAAAACTTTTAAAAATGAAATTTTCAAAATTTTACGTCATGAAAACCTATTTTGAGCCATTATCAATCTGATTCTGGCGTTTAACGCTTTTATATATACATTTACTTACTAGGTGTCTAAAATTTAATGGACCAGCCGTTTATTTATTTTTTGTAAGATATCAAAACATTTATTTATATGGTAACTCGCGTTAATTGTTCAAATGATATTTAATGGTTAAATTGGATTTTGACGCGGCAGTCGTGCTATAACTCTAAAGTCGCTTTTTAGCGAATTTGTAGAAACTTGAGCTATTGCAATGGCTCCAAAAATTTTAAAATCAAAATTTTTGAAAATGTTCTTTACTGAAATCCGTTTTGAGACGTATCCTAGAGTTTAACGTTTTTTCATGTATATATATTTATATCACACGTACATCATACGATCATGCTGTATGACTGGAACTTTTTTTAGATTTTTTTTTGAAATTTGTCTAATTTAATGTACTTGAAAAATCCTTTCATTTGGAAAGCATGATTTTTTGGCGCAAGAACGGAATTTCTATCTCAATCCTAAGAAGAGTTATCGTCAGGAAGGACATATATATTATATACTATATATATATATATATATATATATATATATATATATATATATATATATATATATATATATATATATATATATATAATTAAAGTTAAAGAAATTTTTACAGAAATAAAGAGGAAAATGTTTTTGATATTTCGAATTAGTCTTTGTCAAAATTAGAAGAAGAAAGAGTGTTTTTGGAATATTCCCTGGAACCAATCTTGTATCCAACGTTTCATGGTTGTTATGTTGGAGTTACTCAATCATAGATGTTGAGTCCAGGAGGCCGATTTGAGCCCAGTACCCACCTATGGGCCCGTTCGGACTGTTGAAGTAGCCGGTCGTTCGTTTTTTCAGGCATCTTTTTCAACACTTTAACACAATAACATTCGTCGAAGGTGACTGCTGGACCGTGCGTTCTTGCATGCAGCTTTATCTGTCGTTGCTGGGACTGAGTCAAGGAAGCTCTATGGTTGTTCATCCTTAGATTCAGTTGGGATGCCTTCCCCACATAGAAGCTCCTTGACTGATCATCTTCGCACTTCTTACAAATCAGCTGGTACACGCACATCCGTGACTGGCACTCTGCTGACCCTTGGCACCTGTACGTGTGGGTGTTATTTGGGGAGGTGAAATCCGAGTCCTCAATGACCAAATCACAGAGTTTGCATCTCGGTCTTTGGCATGGGTGGAGACCTCGTTGTTGCGGATTCTCACGTTGGACAGCTGGATGCCGATGCGACAGTATTTCACCAAGGTTCTTTCCCTGTCGATAGGTCATCCGAGGTGCCTCCCGAAATACCTTCTGGGTCAGAGGACTGGAGTTCAAGATCGGCTGGAGTTCCCTGAGGATCCCATTGATCTTTTGAGCACCATAAAAGAACGTTGTTACCAGTGGAACTCGGTCACTTGTTGGCTTAGGTCGTTGTTGGTAGTTGACGTGGGATGGAACCATTCTGTCTTCCACAAAGTGTCTTGGGTAACCTCTCTCCATCAATTTGTTTTTAACCCCGGACAACCTATCGACAGGGAAAGATCGTATATATATATATATATATATATATATATATATATATATGAAAAAGCGTTAAACTCTAGATTTTTTCTGAATGCCTCAAAACGGCATTCCGAGCCATTGCAATAGCTTCATTTTCTACAAAAATTCGCTAAGACCACTAAAAATAGCAAAAAAAACGGCTAAAAATCGTCACATTTATATTTTTTTAGAAGAATATTGCTCAAATAAAGATTAGTAACTATAAAATAGAACAATCGAAAATTGATCTACAAAATTATGCTGAAAATGTACTTAAATTCCATTAAAATGTCCTTAAAAATTGGTAAAAACTGCAAAAAACATTTGGGACTCCAAAATCCATTTTTGATTTGCAGATTATTATTTGGAAGGAGTTTCGTGCCATTCAATTGGTAATTAAAATTGTCTTTTCATTTAAATTGCTCAATTTTCAAAACAATGCAACACAACATAGTACGATAATTTACGAAAAGTCTTATTCGGACATGATGCATGACTGGAACTTTTTGATGCAGAACTCTCAATTGCGAATTAGGAGTTTACATAAAATGCCATGGGAAAATCACCCATCAGCAGGAAATGCGTGTACGGGAAGACGGAAGCAATCACGCGCCAAAAGTGCACCAATTGTGAAATCTCATGTTCGAAGATATTCAACTGCCGCATACGATAGATTATTTGGGGGTATTTTATCACCTATTGATGTTAATTTATGGATATTTACAGTACCAACTTGGAAAAACACCGAGAAACTGCCGGAGTTGCACATTTCCCTACTCGTTTTCACACAACACAAAACGTACTAAAATTGTGAATATAAATGAATTACATCAAATGAAAAATACCTCAAAATCATGTACCACGTGCGGCGATAGATATCTTCAAAAACTCAATATTTCAAAATTCATACATTTTTTTGCGCGTAATAGCGCCAGTTTCGTGCCCATAAAACTTCGAGTGATGGATCATTTTTACACGGAATTTTATGTAGATTACGATTCTGCAATAAAAAATGTAAGTTTGCATATGGAAAACACGAGTTAGGAATCGCAGCGCCAGTATGGCGCATGATAATCCAAACCTGGTTCCACCTTTGAATAGCATCTAAGAAATAAAAGCGAGACTATCAAAGATGTCTTCAAAAAAAAAAAAAAAAAAAAAAAAAAAAAAAAAAAGAGCAAATTATCACACGGAGATTTATTATTTCTGTATTGTATAGCTCGTCTACGCTGAACACCCGTCTATATAATCAAATTAATCATTAGGTAGGTAGTTAGGTAGGTTATCTAATGTGTCTGCATAGAAGAAATTAAGTTTTAAAAAAGTGTAATTAATAATGCAGGTCATTGCACGTTTTCAACCCGTCAAAAACTTGTTGAATATGGGTTAAACTAAAGATCTCTAAAAGAAAAGCTTCGTTACGTCCCTGTGAATAAAAACAGTGAATAAAAATAGCCATCTATCTGAAGATATTGAAATTTAATTTTATCATTCATTTTAGTGTTGTTCCGGTCTTCTATGTTCCGAACTCGTATCTCAGTTTCTAATAGCTTCTATGAATTATAAATCAACTTTTATTTTTATGTTCAGTAATTAATTATTATTGATCCCTCTGCACAAAGGAAACAAGAAGAACTTGTTCAGCTGCATCATTTTATCTTTCCACTATGAAAATTCGCCCAGTTTATAAGTAACCTAATTTTGAGTTTATTATTGAAAATTCAAAGTTTAACGACTTGGGGACAGTTCCATTCGACTATGCACACAAAAATACTTCAGGAATGGTTACGAACCCTGATTTAGCAGGTACGTTAAGTTTTTTGCGTATGCCGTGCCGCTAGCTTGCTATCTAGCCGTCATTAATGAAACTTAGTTAGTTCCCCGAAAAATCATAGGGTCGCAGCTCCATTATGCTCTTAGTGAGAGAACGGAAGATCGTATGGCCTTCTGGATGATTTCATTTGATTCGTTTTGAAATTATATGTTAATGAGAACCAAAAAAGTTCCAGTCGTGCAGCATGATCGTATGAGCGAATTTCCGTAAATTATCATATTATATTAAGCATTGTTTTGAAAATTAAGGACTTCAAGGGAAAGAAATTGTTTACTACCAATTTTATGACAAAAACTCGTTCTAAATAATATTTTGCTATTTAAAATGAGATTTTGGATTTTTTTTGGGGTTTATATAGATTTTTTCGCACAATTTAATAAAATGTAAGCACATTTTTCAGCATAATCTATTTTATAGTTAGTAAACTTTATTTGAACAATATTCTGCTTAAAAATATAAATTTAATGATTTTGACCGTTTTTTGCTATTTTTAGTGATTTTTTTTTTCAGTACAAACTCGTCCTTTCGTTTGGAAAGCTTGATTTCTCGGCGCAAGAACGGAATTTTTATCTCAATCCTATGGAGAGTTATCGTTCGGAAAGACACATATATATGCATTAAAAATTAAAAAAAAAATATTATATATTTTTTTCCCAACAATTTTGATTTTAAAATTGTTAGAGCCTTTGCAATAGCTTCATTTTCTACAAAAAATCGCTAAAACATTACTGTTACCTAGAAATTTTCTGAGATCTCGATTTTTTAATATTTTAGCCCTGGTTAACTACCCTTTAAGGTTGATAAAAATCGGTGCCGATGTTACTGGCACATCTCCGGCGAACCTTTCCGTGTGTTCGCTAGCAATAACAGTAAAAGCTGAGGTTGAACAGAAATGACTGAAAATAAATTTGGTATGACTTTCTATGCTTTCCCATCGAAGTCTGGCTTCCATTTCAAAAATGCGTACCAGTAAACTGAAGTTGGACCTATCAAAATAATATGAATCCAAATATGTGCGTCTGCCTATCCGATTCCGGGGAGTTCGCAACATTAAAATTCATCAAAGTTGTGAAATTTTGCTCAAAAATAACCGGAAGCTCAGCAGACTGGACTCGTTTGATAGGGTTTTTATTACTGATTCTAAATATGTGCGCCTGCCTAGCCATTTCGGGGGCTTTCATGGCATTTTGATTAATCAAATTCGTGAAATCTAGCTCAAAAATAACAAGCTAATCGGTAATTGCTGATTGCGACAAATTTGATATGTTAATCTTCTATTTTTTAATGGAAAAATACATCAATTATACGTTCATTATGCTTCATAAATGTATAAACATTTATAAATATGAAAATTTTGAAAAACAGCAGATAAAAAATGTTGATTTATTGAAAACATTATGAGGGGGTTGTAGGTTGTCTTCGTCACCTATAACTGCGATTGAGGACCATCTGAAAAAATAAAATAAATCTACTTCAGCAAATGTTTGTTTCTATTTGCATGTGCCTTAGTAGTACAGTATCATTTCATAAGAGCAGATTTTGACCATGAAATGTTGTTTTGGGTTTTTCTTACCTCCGAGCATTGAATGTTTTTGCTCAATCTTCGTCTGAATCGCTTTCGCATGAAATTGGCTCGTCGTCATCATCATCATTACCTGAAAGTATTTGAAGAATGGTTTAAAGTTTAACAACTTTTAAATGATTAGCTAGGTACCTATAATATTTTTCGCCTTTTCCAACACTTTCTTTAAGTGAACAGTACCTAGTTGTGGCAGGTCAATTAATGGAAACTTTATGTATATATGGAATACTTCATTAGAATAATATTTGAATCCAATAATTTTGTTGTTATATACATAAAACTTACCGCCATCTGGTACGACAATATCCTTAAGGCTTCTCGGTGCTGTTTCTTTTGTCATCCGTATCGGCCAATATCTGTTTTCGTCCAACTCCCAGCCATATTCTGTCGAATGGGGTGTAGTGTTGGATTGTTGCAACTGTTCATCCATATTATTGAAATGTAGGAACTACGTTTCATCTTTTGGATAAGAGAGTCTTGGGTTGGTGGAATTAGACAGGGTTCGAATTTGGAGAATCTCTTCATCGACGGCTCACTTTATTTTTTAGGACAATAAGCTTTTTCAAAATGCGTCTGTCGGGCTTCATTTACTGAGGTACAGTTTTTTAAACCGTACAGTTCACAGACAAAACGTTCCGTTAGTTCTAGTTTTTCTGCGATGTTCTTATCGTGGATGTTGGCGATGTTCTTCACGTGGTGATGGGGTACGTAACTGGTAGCATATTCCTACAGCGTCATGCTAAGTATTTTTCCCACCAAGAGTTTCAACATAACGATCAAAGTTATTGAATGCTACTCCTGTGGATAATAATTGACTGGATAACTTCATGGCACTAGGGGTTAATGACGAAGAAGCGGATTCAGCAAAACAAAATTCTGTCTCTCTTTCCTCAATTACATGATATGAAACACATTGGTTATGTCTGTTCAACACGTCTATGACTTTTCTACTTCCAGTCATACTCTTCATTCCAAGCCTGGGCAAAATTTGCTTAGTCGGTTTAACTTTACCGTTCGTGACAATGTATCACTACCTAACGATTGCATACTTCTGTTGGTTTTTTCCGTGTTTTTCCGGCGGTATCCACTCGGGTCTGCAATCAAATTGGTGAGGAAAGATAGTAATATAGATGGTAATTCGACCTCACCTTTCTTAATATCTTTTAAAGAAGGACTGGATGGTAGTTTCTGTGTTTTCAAATTTAAGAGATTCCTCCTCAATAAGAAAGCTGAGTCCAGTAATAATGCCTTATCGTTCATCCTGTTTAAAAGAATTTCACGTTGAACCTCGTTCGGTTCAGTGCTGCAAACGAATTTCTTCTTCCCACATTTGTCTATCAACACTGAATTTGGAAATCTTGTTTTTATCCTCTGTTCTAAATGTTGGTTTGTGTATGAATGTGTTTGAAGACCTGTTTTTTTATCAATAACACGTCGTGAGTACTTCCATCAAACTCGTTAGGTAAATCAACTCATGTCGTTGTATGACAACTTCGTTCACGTAATCCAAAGTGGAATTAATACATTCGTCCAATACATCAGAGATTTTTGATACATTAGTGGTGGACTGGTAACGATACATGTATCTCAAACGGCAGATAGGTACTATGGTAGTGAGCTTCTTTCGCTACAAAATCCCCCGTGTTAATCAATGATAATAAATCATAGTCTTTCAGTTGCTCACACTCTTTCAGCAAGTTCTTTTCAAACGTGGTTGTTGCCACTGAATATAATTTTTGCTCAACACCATCCTTCTTCTTTCTTAATTGTTTACAAAAACTACATTTTGTCTCCAATACTCCTGTACGCTAAGTTGATAAACCATCTTTTTTTTTTTTTAACTGACCTTGTAACTGGCACCGCTGAAGGACTTGAAGTACTTGCTTCCGTCTCCCGAAGTACAGAATCTAAGACAGATGACTTTAGAGCTGTAAACAAACTGTAGCACTCGCGATGGTTGCCAATGTTAAGTGATCCAAATTTGGATGGTAGTACCAAGTTTTGAAACCACATACATCGCTGTTTTCTTGCACTTAAAATTTGTAAGCATTTTCTGAAGGAATCTTCGGTGAACGATATAACTTTACCCGAAGGTTTTAAACAAACAAAACAAGGAAGTGACATGACGAACCGCACTCATTGAACTGTAGAATTCGACTGAAGGTATTCTGGCGAATGGATTGGTGTGTACCCGCTGGCGAATGGATTAGTATTTACCCACATGAAGGGTTTTTCGAGGTATAAGAAAACGTTATCGCCTGATGCAGCACAAAGAATAACGACCCAAAGGGTGTATAACTTTAGCTTTTCTAGGTTTAGGTTTTCACATGAGGCGGATGACTATTATTCCCTTAATGGTGCGGGCAAACGTAGATATATTAAATATTTCGATTCTGAAGTAAAAATACGAATACTTCAAATAACATTTGGACTGCCGACTATACTATGCTTTAGGTCATTTTTGAGCTAAATTTAAAGACTTTGATTAACAAAAATGTAATAGAATCCCCCGAAACGGTTAAGCAGACGCACATATTTGGATGCAGCAATATAAACACTATCAAATGAGGCCAGTCTACCGACTATATGATTCCGGTTGTTTTTCAACCAAATTTCATAACTTTGATGAATTTGTTGCGAAAGGCCCGGAATCGGATAGGCAGACGCACATACTTGGATTCAGCAATAAAAACCCTATCAAATGAGCCCAGTCTGCCGACTATATGCTTCTGGTTATTTTTGAGCAAAATTTCACAACTTTGATGAATTTTAATGTGGCGAAATCCCAGGAATCGGATAGGCAGACGCCCCGTTCTGGACTCTCTGGGAGGTGTACTTTCATGATATTCGAATACTACAAAACTATATGTTTCCAGTTGAAATCGACTGGCGCTGGCTCTCCGTCTAGTATACCTGCCTTATGAAAAAAGGCTTCACGTATTACAATTTGGTTTCCCGTTTAAATGCATCTCTACAATAAAACACTTCTGCCTCGAATCAAGAAAATGTTCTTATCGGCGTGAAATTTCGGTTGCGAAAACCCGAGCCTTTGCCTGCAATTATGTTTCCAATTGAACAAGTCACTGAAAACCTTTCCACACCTAAATGTACTTACATATCACCATTTTATGTTTGGATGATCATCGCCTCAATAAAATGTTATGTTTGAAGAAAGTTTAAATTCAACTTGGAAATAAAGAACCATTTTGTAAATCTCGATATTTTAATCCACCAATTGGAACATTCTCAACCAGTTTTCAGAGTTAGTTAACAACAAATCGGGGCTACTTCAGAGATGGTGGATGGTGGTAAAACGTTAACTATCTCGACTCTATTTTACCAGGAACCACTCTCTAAAGTACAAGTGCTCACAATCCTGCGATATGAAACCTAGTTAAAACTTGTTAACCCAAGTTGAGTGTCAGACTCAAATATCTACTTCAACAACAAAGCACCTGTCTGGCAGCATCGCGCTAAAGTACATCATTATAATTACTAATGTTGAGAACGAGGGTGTACAAGGGATCCTAGAATCTCATCGACCAAGTTTTCGTCCTTTCGCACAACAGTTGAGCTCTTTACGCCACGCCAGCCGGAGTGTTGTACTGCCAAACCTCAATTTGATTAGTGCTTTCGTTTCTTGGTAGATTTATTCGAACTGTAAAAAATCTCGGTAAATTATACATGTACTATAATTGATGATATATTGTAATATATTGTTTGCAGTCAACAAACATACATTGTTTGCAAGTGAGTTCTATCTAAATCAACAAAAGAACTACACCCATATACTCGTAATATCCTAATCCCACATAAATTATACATTGTGTCTCTCAAATTATGGACCAGCGGCTTATAATATCTGTCAACATACGAGTTAAAATACATCCGCCATAAATCCTCCTTATTTTTTTGCGAGGAATCCAAATATTACAATTTGCGCGCAGCGCAATCTTGCGCAATCCACAGCAGCTTTTTAAAAATATGAGATCCCCCTCTGTTTTTTACAGATTCAGATTTCACGAAAAATCTTATGAAAAAGGGACCCATCACTTGAATTTTCAAATGCACGAAAACGCGCCGATCATGGGAAAATATACCACACATTGTGAAATATTAAATGTTTGAAGACTTCAAATTGCCTCGTGTAATACACTATTTACTAGTATTTTTTCTTGCAGAATCACGTAGTGATGTTCATATATTGATATTCCCAATTAAAAATTGGACAAACGCTGAAAACAAAAAGAAAAAATATTGCATAATAAAGTTACATCACTACACGATTCAGCATAGTAATTCAATTCGTGGTTACATGTGGTAATGCAATATCTTCAAAACCTCGAAATTCCACAATTTGTGCTCTATTCGTGCGACATTCTGCTCGTTTTGGCGCACACAAAAATTTAATTGATGGAAATTTCTTCTTTATTTTACGTACAATTTAAATTTGTAATACAAAAATGGGGGTTCCAGTTGAAAAAAAAAAAAAAAAAAAAAAAAAAAAAAAAAAAAACAAGGTTGGTTTTGCTTGCTCATGATTCGCAACTGCTCGATGCACAAATTTGTGATATTTCAATTCGTCACACAAAAAAGTATGAGGGGATAAGTACTTTTCATTTTTGATTCGTTCGATTTTTGATTGAATTATGTTTACTCCAACTTCGGTCCAGTCATTTGGCAACAATGCCCCGGATGCAGACGGAGGAAATCTTTCTTATTTCACTAATAGATTTCCCGTACCTTGAAACTAAAAACATCCTATTTCGCAGTGGTTAATTATATTGCAATTATTTTGTGGTTAATTACACTGGTTCAATAACCGGAAGTGAAACATGGAAACAAACCAGAACTCGTTTAAAATGTAGAACAGATCATTCAGTCACGCAACGATAATAAACGTGACTCGAAGTTCCTGTTATAAATTTAATATTGTTCCATTTTGTATTCTCTTTACTTTATTGAACTCATTGAAACATTTGCATACCAATAGCAGCTACAATGAAATCTCCATTACCGACACCCCCTATGTAGGGACGAAGTTTTCGGCCCCGTGAGTGTTCAGTAATTTGGTGTATTTGAATACGCAGGATGTGTTTATACGATGGGTTTGCCCAAAGATAAAACCGGCGAAGAACGGAAAGTTTCTAAACCACGATATAAATAGAACAGGCGGCAATTTCCGAGTTATAAAACGGATTGTGACCTCAGTATCCTAAACCGGATCGTGTTTCCGTAAACGTTGTTGGTTGTTCTTAGTTTTTTCCAAGAAAGGGCGCTCCTAATTTTTGCTTCCTCACTACCAAAAGTAGGTAAGATTTGAGTTCGTGAAAGAAGCAGAGAAAATTGTTGTCCTCGAAAATCGAAATTTCCACTTGCTTTTTGCGTTTCAGAGGTTGCCAATTTTGGGTCCTTGATTATCTGTGTCGTCTGGTGCGAAACCGGCGACGAACTCGTGCGAACGGTGCGGACTCCTCAATTTTTTGAAATTAGCTTTTTTAATTCTTCCAAGTCCCTGAGTTACTTCTCTATCCACTGACAACACGATATCATAACAAAACCGGCCAATTCCTGTTTTGAAAATTTTTCCATTTTGCAGATGGCCGGTTTCGCAATTCTGTCTGTCTGTAGCAAATAATCCTTCTCATACCCAAAACTAAGGGTATGAGGATTGTGCGGGCTAGCTCCTTGACGGTCCCCTATAATTTTCAATGCCGTCGGATCAACAGTAGCCTGTACGCATGAGCAAACTTGAATTTCAAATAACGAAGATTTCTCATCATCTGTTTATTTATTCATTTTATTCATACAAACGGGATAAAATCTCAATTACAAAAAGAAAATGATACATACATCTGTGAATAAAAGGGGGAAATAATAAAATACATCTAATCACGTAGAGTTGGAAAAATAATTCATTAATTTTCTTCTTAGAGAAGTTCTCGCTATCGATATTAAAATCAAAATCTAATTCTGCATGAATTTAATTAATTAATCTCTGAATCCTAACTAATGGGTTATTAAATGAATAATTCGTTCTAGTAAAATGAGGCAAAAATAAATAATTTGCCCTAGTGGAATAAGAAGGAACCTTAAAGTTTAAAAGATGAAGCAGAGCTGATGATGGAGACCATTCAATAATTTATGAACGAAAATAACTTCCTTAATCTTCCGACGGTCAGCAAGCGTGTGAAACCCCAGGGGTTCCATAATCGATTTGTCATTAAACGTATCTAAGTTCGTTACTCTTTTATAAAAAAACATGTTATAAAAATTTATGTTGTACGATCGAATCGATGTATACATCACAATTGAAGTATATTCGAGGCGGCTTCTAAGAAGGGCAACATAAATTGTTTAATACAGTTTGGATAGAGGAATAACCTTGTAGTCCCTGATTAAAATCCAAGCTGTCGAAGAGCACCAGATACCATAAAGTGATAGACAGGCTTAGCTCATTGTCAAAAACTGCGCCCAAATCCCTTACGCTGTGACTCCTTTCAAGCGCCTGCCCACCAATATTATAATTTGCAAGTATTGGTGACATAGATCAAGTTAATGTTATGCAAGCACATTTAATGAAAGGTCATTCAAGTCTCAGTAAGCTGACAAAAAGTTTAGGTCAGATAATTCAATCATAATATTCTACGCTTCCAACTACATTTTTGAGAATGAATAAATGAGTGGTCTGTTGAACAACGCTTCCAGTGGTGGTATAACTATAATGAAACGGTACCAATTCCTAACTTTTGGTTATTCAATTTGCAGCACATTACTTTTTTGTGTGAACCTACATAGAATGTCTTTCCGATTTCTCAGCTTTTTTACCTTATTGGAGAAGAAGGTTATTTCGTATCAAATATAATATTTTACGAGAATGAATAAACGAGTGGTAGGTTGAACAAATTGAAAAAATAGGTCCCTACATATTTTAAGGGGCAGTGGTCGAAGGAAGGTGGTGGGGGGGGAGGGGAGTGGAAGTAGAGGTTTCTACAGTTGGAAAAGAGAAGAAAGGCAGGCTGGTATTCTGCCGAAGGAATTCAATTTGGATCGCGATCAGAAAACCTCATAAAGAATGCAGCTCGGGGGAGAAGATCTTTCCCAAACAAATGTGGCGTAACTCGGCGTTTGCATCGACTCCTTGTTCCTGAATTATTTCCGTCGCTTTCCGGCGGCGGCTGGGCCTCCTATCTCGAGGCTTCCGCCTTTATGTTGATGCGACTGAGGCAGCAATTCCAAACTGATAGCGGGCAGATGAGGGCGTTCATTCGAGGAACGTTATGAGTGCAGTCATGATTACAGCGTCAAAATGCAAATCTAGCACCGATATTCAGCATATTTTAAGAGACATCCTTCCAATGGAATGTTATTCTTTTGATTGGAGGTACCTGTGATATACCTAATATCTCACAATACCCATTTTGTTCATTAGTTTATCTCCAAATTACCTGACGCGCTACGAGCACAGCAACGCCTGCTCAAAAAAAAGTCTGCCAAATTGGGTGGGTAGTATAGCTTCCTCACATATTGTAACATGGACGTATAGAATGAAGAAGGCAGTTGAAGAACAAAGCAGGAAGTCGGAATGATTGATAAATGAATCGTTTGCGCTGAATTTTGTTGTTCTACGGCAATGAAATTTATAGGGGAACGTCTGGGAGCTAAACCGCACAATCCTTGAAAATTTCATTAAAATCGGTCCATTAGTCTCGGAGTTTTATTTGTGTCGATCAATTTAAGATTTGCGCATGGGCTATAGTCATTACTCCTCCAATCGCGATAGATTCATGGGGAATTTTTCTGGATCACATACCCATCTTTTCCCGAGTTTCAACCAAAAGGTAACAAGAAATCGGTGTAATAATAATTTAACGATTACTCATGCGCATAGACTACTATCTAGAAGTGTCGGCAATGAAAGTTGTAGGGACCGTCTGGAAGCTACCCCGCACAATCCTGAAAATGCCATCAAAATCGTTCCATTAGACTCGAAGTTTTGCCAGTGTCAATCGATATCAGTTTCGCGCATGCGCAATGATTACTACTCAACCAATCACGTTATAGTTTGTAGAGCATTTCACTAGTACATATACCCAATTACCTACAGAGTTTGAACGCAATCGGACCAACAGATGATGAGAAATCGACGTTAAAAGAAATTCACTTTTGCGAAATCATATTATAGGAACCCGTCCAGGAGCTAACCTGTACAATTACTGAAAATTTCATCGGAATCGGACTGGTACTTGGCATAGTTTTGGGCGTGACAAGGATTTACCACAGACAGACATCAGATAGACAGACAGACAAGGAACCAAAATTGATCAGCAAGCTCCGAAACGCAAAAACCAAGTGGAAATTTAGATTTTGGAGGTCAAATATTTTTTCGACTTCTCACAAAGCTTCCCTACCTTCGTTAGTGAGGAGACAAAAGTCCATCCACGTTGGTCTTGCTATACTTACAGGCGGAGCAGTATTAAAGTGCCCCTTGTGGAGATAGTATTAAAATTTAGATATTTGCGATTACAGCTTAATTAATCAAATTTGGTTTTCATCAATTCATCTCTTTCCCTTCTTTTCTCACATCCATATTAAGGAATTTCATTCCTATATATAGATATTTCGTAGATCAATGTAAGTAAGAAATTTCTCAAACAGAACGAAGGCAAATCTGTTATTTCGAATGACTCGTTATTTGGGAAAAGTGTATCCATGAGTTTCTAATATTTATTTTGACGCCTTATTAATGCCATAGTGTATCAATTATTTAGGCAAGTTTTTTGATTTGCATATTGATCTAATGCGGAACCAATAATTTATTTGTAAGTCAAAACATGATTTAAAAAAGTAAATACATTAGTACGCCCCCTTTACCGCTTTGAGGCGTTCGTTTAGTCACAGAATATTCCAATACCAATGGTCCGTCGTTCGTTTAACCGTTCATGACTGTTCAGATCAGTTCTGCCAGTTCTATGATTTTTTGAAAACTAGTTCAAAGCATGGACAATTGAAAGTCCTTCCCCTTCCTATATTTTACTCATTTTATATTATAGTGTTACACCATTATTTCATTGATTTGGAAGATGGAAGGTCGCTGTGAGAGATACCAGTTTCAAACTATCGTCTGAACCGTTCGGCTAGAAAGCGATCCGAACTAGTTCCATCGTGTACTTTTAAGAACGCGGTTCCGTCCAGAACTTCGGGATCCTAAAAACGAACAAACCTTTTCAGTTGAAAATTGGTCATTTTCCAGGGCGTTGAATCCAATCTTGAAATAAAAAAATTAATAAACCAACAGATTTAACACTAAAAATCTATCGACTGTATAGGTAAATAGTGATTCAGAGTCAATGCAGCTCGCTCTCAGAAGTTTAGTTATGCTTAGGTAATTTGTAAGCCGTAATCATTTCCAATAAGCCCCTGTTGGGAGTTTGTCTTTCAACGAACTTCCAGGAACTCCGTTCTGATATTTCAATCTCCCGCCGAGCCCACCATTCGCGTGACGTTACCTGTGGCAAACCAGAATCGAAAAGGCCCAAAGCGAAAAAGCTAGCCGAGTCAAACTTTATTAATAAGCCGTTTTGAACTGAGAAAAGCTAGGCGAACGCTACCTCCCTACCAATTACTTCCGAGGTAATTTACTCGCGAGGAAAAAATGAAGGAATGAACATACTTTTGAGATTGAAAAGAAAACTGGCCTAAGTAATAAGTTTTCTTCTTTTCCGGGTGATTAAATGTGGAACTCGGTAAGAAGTATTTTTCAGCAGGGTAGAAATGCAGCGGAGTCGAGAAAAAATATTGAGGCACGCAAACTTGGGCTCAGGGAATAGATAAAAAATCAAAGAAATGCTTTGGTCTCCGCACTGTGAGACGAAACAGTAATTTACTGGACATGGGCTTCTCACCGAGATAACTTCCCATAAAATTTTTTATAAGAGCCAATTCTATGTATTTTTTTTTTTTTTTTTTATTATCATTATTTTTGTGTGTGTTGATTTGAATGGTGAAGGGAAAGAAAATGTTTAAAATTTAAATGCTTGAGGTATAGTGTTTATGTAATATCTGATGAAACTCGTATTTCTTGGCAAGTAAGAATCAGATAGAAAATGTGTGAACATCAATACTCATGGGCTGATTGAACCGTAGTTACTATATTGTAGGAAGTCAGTTTACATCAAATCCGTGTTTTCGTGTCTATAAATCCTTTATCTTCACATCATCACTAGACCGTTCCCTTGATGAGCATAGTGCTTAATAGGCATGTTGAAATGTTGAAAAATGTTGAAATGTTGAAAAAGGGAGATTGCCAGATTGTGAATGAAAACTTTCCTGATCGTGGACGATCATCTCCCATTCTGTGAATCCTAACCACTATTTAATCAAATAATTTTGTTAGTCATGTTTCTTTTACTTTCTAAGGCAAATTTTTAATCTAACAGGCTAAAAAAACCATTCGATTAGAAATGTCTATGCCCTAAAATTTGAGGATCTTAGGATGGCTTTCAGGGAATAGTACTATCTAGATAGTAGGTACCTGAGCATGTAGGAATCAGAATAATATATGGGAGGAAAGTCATTAGGTACATATTTCAAATTTAATGTGCCACCCTCAAATTGGAACCTTGATATCGATAGGTACATAAATATCATATAGTGGGTAAATAGTTCTAATTCGCATAGAAAGGTATTTAAACATAAGTTGTACAGCCCTCCATACGTTGGAAAACACATCTTCTGTCATACAAGTGTGTGAACGCGCAATTAAATCTTAAAATAACAGTATTTTTCCGGTTCTGAAGCACTTTTAGGGTGAGAAACCATGCGAGGAACCCAAAATAACAACTCCATTACATATTGTACTAGAAACAGGTTGGATTTACAAGTTAGATGGGCCGGGCTGATAAAGTTCGATGTGGCCATGTAAATCTCATTACATTTATTTTAGTTTTTCGTATAAAAACCCTTGGGCACCACAATCCCAAGCACGGAAAGCTACATTTTCGAAACGGGGAATGTTAGTTTTTTTTATAAAATACCTTCGTCTAGATCCCAGCATCGCTTTCGAAGGAACTCGTTGGAACCCCGTTGGAGCTATTTCGAGGAGATGGTTTTTATAGAAGAAGCTCCCGAGGAAAGTATGTTCAAGCGAAAATCAGCGGCCCCATTTACTATATTGAAAATAAGATGGGTTGCTCCGGTCGGGAGAAGCAACAAGTAGAAGTGGAGTATAAGCAATCCGCCTTACGCCACGACGAAAATGAGAAATGGATACGGCGAAAAAAGGTGTCCGTTTTTATACCACGCTCAATCTGCAGTTTCCTGCTACGTCTATATAATATATACTCCGAGCACGTATTGCGCCTGTCATTTATCACGTTTTATTTATGTCGTTGCGAAGGAGAAGGATAAATATAGAATTACGATTGGTTATGTGTGGGTGCTTGAATCTGAGGTCATACGTGGAAGTTTAATAGGTAGTTTATCTTATTTTTGTCATCGCAAAATAAAAAAGCCTGTGTTGGGGAATATATTATTCAGTAAAGTCCCACCTTAGAGGCAATAACTGGTCTCACTATGAGTTGGATATAAATGTTCCTTCAAGTGCAACCTTTTGAGTCTGACCGTCTTTGAGTGATCCTTTGAGATGTAATTATGTAGCCATACAAATTTGAAAGAATGAGAGTTACCGCTTGTTCCGTATTTATGTTGGGTTATTTCTTGATGTTGAGTTATTTTTTCAGGATTTCTCAAAGTTTCGCCCTCAAGCTATCATGTGAGGGGGAGTCTGATATAATTAATAAGTATAGCGCAGTCTGCAGGATTGCTCCTAAAAGCGGTAAAAAACACCCCAAATGGTTCTTGTGAGGCTAAAAAGCGTGATTCTGGTATCATTGGGGAAGCACCAATGTTTTCAGGTTCTAGAAAGATGTTTTCTCCAGTTAAGCTTTCCTCTACTTAAACACTTATGATAGTTTAACATGTAAGTAACTGGCAGCATGTTTTGCAACTGATGAACAATGAATTTGTTCTTGGAATCATCAAAACAATTGGAAAATTATGTTACTTTTGACAGTAATATATTATGCATTATTTCTGGGGTTAGTTTGAAAACTCAGCCACGCGAAATGGAACGGAAGAGTCACACGAAATTTCTAATCCATTGACTTACGACTGACCCGTTGTTAGGGAACTTTAACTTTGTTATATTCCATCTCATGCAAATCTTTTATCACTCATTGAAAGGCTTTCATTTTGTGCGAAAATCGCAGGCTACCAAAAGCTGCTATTTTTTAAAATTAATTTCCAATCTAATTCATTCCCAGTTGTTTGGATTAATTGAAGACGAAGGTCAACACGGTTTACCCAGTTAGAGAAAATCGTCCAAACGCTGGAATCCTGATGGAGTAGTCCTGATAAGCCTCTACTCTCTTTATGTCCCGGTCCGGACTCCTCCGGCTATTGTTAACTATTTAGTTCCAGCCTAGTTGTAAGTGGCACAGATTGTGGGTAAATACATCCTTTAAATTTGTTTAATAACCTGTAGTTATCTAAAGAAGTTCTATGATATGAATAGTACATTTCTATAAATAACCACTTTGTTGCATAATAAATTTATCTCTTTCTAGACACCTTTCATATCCCACCTGCTGCTCATAAGATACATATATTATTCATGTATTGGTGTATTTGGGGAGCATTTGGAAGATGTATTACAGATTTGAGTTGTAAGTTACTTTTTACGAAAAAACTCATAATTTTGTACCTGTATGTATATAAATATATATTTATATACAGGTACAATATATATGAATAAATAAATAAATGAATATATATATGAACACTGTATTATGTTTAAAATAATATTCAACTTCGCGTGTTAAAATGCAACATGTTGTAGAGGTCCTTTTCATGAAAAGGCCTCGCCACAATAAAATAACCTGAATAGTCACGTTGTAATACACTATGCCACTTTCTAGAGACGTCTTGAAGAGTGGGTTGCCAACTTATGTTCTTATAACTTCCTGTACTTCTGGAACATCAAAGGATGTTATATGAAAACCATGAAGTCGCTTATTCTCCAGTATCATTGACCATTCCCACCAAATCTTAGCCCCAGTATCTGTATACCTATTTCAAATATAACTGAATTATTTAATTATAAGAAACAAGTTGAAGGAGCTCGATAAAACTATTGTTCTTAATAAATATTCCCCTGGGTTCGTGTTTATTCAATCACCGTGTTATAGAAGGTGTTTAGTCACTTCAAAAACAAACACTGAATAATAAAATAAGGAATCGAAATTTTTCAACTTATCGATTTCTGAACTCATTCCGGCCCACCGAACCAGCCGTTTTCCAGCGTCGAAGGGGGAAAAAAAGCTCTCACAAAAGTGAAGGTGCTCAGAGATCATTAGCGTCCTATTATTTGTCACCGGCTGTCGTTGTTATTCACCGTTGAAGCGTCCTCTCGAGCCATTAGCACCGATTCTGGAGTGACTAACTAATGACCCACTTTCTGGGAGCTTTAACAATATTCTTCAAATCTTTCGGAACCCCCCCACCCGTCACCTCCCACCGCTACCCCACCGCCCCCCTCGCCACACAAAACAATTATTTCCGACAAATAATGGCGTCAACATTATGACGCTAAAGGTAATAATACTTATGAATTCAAGAGTTGGTTCGGGATCTAACGATAGGATATTTTCTTTCAAGAGTGAGACAATAACTCCGAACGCTGCAAATTATTACAAAAAAGTTTATTATTTCTGTATAGGATAGATAGCTCTTCAGCGCAGACCTGGTCTATTATATACCTACAGGTTGTCCGAAAAGTAACCCCCACTCCAAACTTTCTTCAACAATTTTTGAGATATCGAAGTGAAACTTGGATTTTGCGGTGCCAAATACCAAGTTTTAAGAAGATGAAAATCGGAAAAAAAATTCAAAAGTTTTAGGACTACCTATCCAAAATGAGGGGGGTTAGAGTACACGGAAAAAAGTTTCCCATTTTTTACAGAGTGACATCACATTTCAAAGATTTTTTAGTGCTAGATCAGGAATTGTGAAGCCAGAATTGCGATATCATACTCCGTTCTCGGATTGGAGCAGATGAACCATGAAGAAGCGCAATTTTTTCTAAAAGTACCCATCTAAAGAAAAAAACTGCGCTTCTTCATGGTTCATCAGCTTCAAAGCTGCTGAGGACATATCTACCTAATAATGGATAAATAATAAAACTAAGAACACCGCAACTACAACGTAATTTCTATAGGTCTTTCAGTATTGCTATGGGCTCATTGGGTGCAACTCACAAATTTGAATCTCATTTTTTGAAAATTGGTGCACACATACGTGAAAATATACTTACATTTCATTAATATATGCTGAAACATCGACAAAAACTGTTGAACAACCTAGAAAATTAAATAATTTATTTGTATAGCAGAATAATATTTTATATATATATATACATTCAATATAATTTTTGTTTGAGTTTTTTTTTTTTGCCTCCAAATATATGTATAGTTATTTCCGTGAACACAAAGTGCTAAAAATTACAAGATAGTACATACTTCATAGATGATTTACGAAAAATAATGAAAATTCGCTAATTTGGTCTTGCTGCTTGACTAGAACATTTTATTAGCCATACCTTCTATGTATACAATATTCTGAGAATGAGACGTACGATGTGTTTTTTCTTACTCTTCTCGTACTTCTTCATAATGAAACGTGAATGAAAAACATCTAAATAACGTGAAATAACAACAGCCGGCACTGAGGAATGCACAACGACACGGGAAAAAGTAAACTGAACTGCTCTGTGTCGTTGGAGGGTCAGTGTCGTGCAGGTGGGGTGTCGTTTTAGTGTGTACTACGCGGTTCAAACTCCTGTGATTAACTTTCAAACGCCAAGCAGTTGTCGTGCCGTTATAGTGTGGCCCGGCCTTCAAGCGTTGGTAGAACGGTCATTTCGCCGTTTTGATTAGAAAACTCACGGTCCTGGGTTAATGAAAGGAAAACTCACGTTGTTGGAACTTGCAGGTGGAACTCGTCATTTACAAGTAGTAAATAATGTAACAGTAATAGTAGAACTACCTGGTATACATCATTTTAAAAAATAAAGTAGTGCAATATAAAAGTGAAATAATTATAAATAGCAGCACATCAATTTGCAGTGTCTGTTGTTTAGTTTGCCACACGACATCTCACTGTTTTCATCCCAAAACGCCTCCTTAATCCACTCATACTTTTCTGCTTTTTTTTCTGTTGACCCGAGCTTGTTTATCGAATATTTTTAGAAAAATGTGGTATTGAATATTGCATTGTCAACTGCGGTTATAAACAATCATAATGACCTCTGCACTGTCGACGGATCCTACTCGTTTAGGGTTGATTCAAAATGTTGGATCAACAGACATTCTGAGTCATTTCCAGTATTACCGTAACAAAGACAAATAAATTGAGTTTGATGGGAAACGGGGAGGACTGAAATGCTATTTTCGTATTTGGGGACGGGCTGGGTGACATAGCGCTTAGGAATTCCCAGCGACACAGTATTTTTAAAGTCCCCCGGCGCCGTATGAGTTCCCCAGCGGTTTCAGACCTTCACCTGTAATGGCAAAGACTGCGTGATAGTTGGAGAATTCGCAATTTTTATTGAACCAACTGAATCATCCGGCCCGTCTTACCTAATCGTAGTTAGCTTCAATTATAATAATATCAATTCTCTTGATCTCTCAGAGAGGCTACCAAACAAATTTTGACTTTATAGGGTGACCATCAGAAATTATAGCTCACTCAGCTGATCGGGATGGTTTCCGTCAATTCGATCATCTCTTTCTTTCCCAGAGAAGCTTTCAATAATTTCAACTTCCTACGGTAGCACACAGCAGCTCAGGGTGGATTACATTCTTCGATGATGTTCCAGAATGGCTCCCAATCTAATTTTTAATTTCCTCGGGTCAACAGGAGAGGATTGAGCTCACTCGGCTGAAGGGGATGGAGTCAGTAATTTTGTTCATCTCTTGATGTCTCAAAAAAGTTTCCTATCACTGTTTAACTAGAGTGAACGGGAGAGAATTTACCTCACTCAGCTGATCGGGATGGCCCATCATTTCCATCATCTCATGGAGGTCTAGTTGTGCTCCCTAAAATTTCAACTTCCTAGGGTGACCAAGAAAAAGTTTATCTCACTCAGTTGATCATGATGGAGCCTGCGTTCCAAGTTTGAGCAGGTCAAAATTTAGCTCACCCAGCTAGAGACTTGTCCGATACATCCGTGTCGAATTGGGAAGCAACCATTTTTCTGGATCAAATGCATAAGGCAATGTCTTCTTCAGGGGTACCAAAATTGTTTCCCAGTTCATCAAATCCACCTAATCACCTAGTAGTTTTAACTAGACTTTCGCCATAATTTCAGAGTAATGTGGTAATATTTTTGATCTGGACAACAAGTTGGTTAGTCAGAAATCAGATTTCCGTACATAAGTAGGAGAGTTTTGAAAACTCTCACACACATTAGAAAGAAAAACAAAATGAGCCCTACTGCCAATCAGTATCTCATAAATGGCAATGTTCCGATCTAAACATCAGCAGACAGCGACAGAGATATAACAGCTTTTAAAAAACCAAAAAAACTTATTCAAACATCACTTTTTATCCCCTTAAAAACTAAAAAAAGCTGACAAGTACAAACTTTTTTTGTGTTCTTGCACCGAGTTAATACAGTTGTAGAAAGATCTCTTCGCTTTTGGGAACGGATCTTCGGAACCGGCATACGCCGCTTGATGAATATGTCTGAAGAATTCGTGAGGATTGAGGCACATGTGAGACATTTTTATTTGGACGAACGCAACCGGAAGATTGAAGAAGGGACAAAAAAGTCCCCTTCGTGATTTGGCATTTCTCCTAAATAGCGTCCCCGAGACTCAGGCCAAACTTGACACTCTAAGAATGTGAAAGATCTCAATCTTCTAGAAGGTGAGGGCTGGTAGTTTGTATCTGGATGGGACTAATGGGGCTCCAAAAGTGAAATACCGAAGCAGAGCGCAGCATCGTTATACGCATAGCATCTTCACCCCCAGTTTGGTTTATTATTTTAAATAATGAATATATCGACCAAGTCAATTTTGTCAACCCCCCCCCCCCCCCCCCCCTCTAATAACGATTCCACAAATCGGAAGAAAAAAAAATCAGCCGTCCCAGCCTTTTTTCGAAACAACTTTTTCGAAAACATCCGAGTTTTGTGTGCGAACATTGACCTTCCTATAATTTACAACAAATGCTTCCTTGAACGACAATTTTTCAGTTAATTGCAAATAGTTCGCAAGAGGTGTAGTTCCCAAAAACAGTGAGAAGGTGTTGGATGCATACAGCTGACAGTTTTTGTTATTCTTACACCTGCTTTTGATTTATTTTGACATTTTATGTCATTACTTTGGCACATAAACGAAAAAAGCGTTAACGAAAAGCGTTACAAAAAAACGTTACGGTTGGTTTTCTGATGATTTCCGCTTACAACCGATTCGTTGCTATAGCCATGGTACTTCGTCGTTTTTCATCCCTAAAAATTCGTTGACCACTCGTTCGAAAGCTCTCGATTTATCCAACCATATTATGTTAACTACTGCGAAGTGCGTGGCCAACAAGCTGAGTTATGAGCATGGTTATTTCAATAATTGTTTACACTCAGGAGATAATTCTCAATAATTGATGTAGTGAACATGATTGCAACCGCTTGTTCATTTCTGATGATTTCATTGAGCTAGTGTTTCGATTCATAGCAGGTGATCCGAATATTGCGAGAATAGTTTGATTTGTGAAACGGTGTTTAGATCATTTTAATAGGTAATATCTATACTTCACACTCTAGGAAGCTGTAATTTCGTATGTAGCCTTTTTAGAACATTTACTTTACGATACCCAGGGTCCGGATCACCTGAGTGGCTCTTACAGCTTCCATACGAGTCTGCAACACATACGAGTCTGCAACTAAAGACATGAAATGTCCCAATGTGTTGTAGACTCGTATGCAAGCGTTTCTTTGAATAGGTATCTTACGGTTAAAAACTGCTCGTTTTTCATATGGCTGCATTGTTAATTATGTCTTTACTTTGGCACATAAAGAAAAAAGAGTTAACAAGAAGCGTTAAGAAAAAGCGTTTTGATAGAAGTTTTGAGTCCCGATTTTTTCCTATTCATATTTTTTATTTACGACTCTGTATATCGAACTTTTTTTAAAATCCCTCGATTAAACCAATAACTTCGATTATTCCAAATTATATTATAAATGAATCAAGATAAATAATGCACGTAAGTTCCCACGTGCTGGGTGCGATGGTGAAAGTTAAAATATTTCAATTCGTGAACAGCACAGGTAGCGTTTTAGCTTATGGCGGTGTGTGTGACAGGGAACTATATATATCAGTTATTTTCTCCCCGTAAAAACCAAAACCATTAGCTTTTTACTTCCGATTATTTATGCATCAGCTAAAAGCTCCAAATGGTGGTATACAGAGCTTTTTTCCGGTTGGAAAAACAATCGTGTGTCAAGGACATTGGCTAGAAAATTGCTCGTTTTGTATACATATTACACTGCCGTTTGTTGATGGAAGAACCTCCATTTGAATAATTCAGCTGAGTACAGTTGCGAAGACTGTGGTTAACCGCAACACAAAACCACGAAGTAGGTAATCTCCGTATTTAACTACGTAGGTGACAATTTATTAACTTTTCAGGATTGACTGACAGAGGCCAGTATTGAAGTTTATGTTTTCCTCAGATTTTTCCTTTCATTTGTCTGGGTGGTAGTTGGAAGAAGACGACTTGATTACCCCATATGATTGTATCATTAATAGCTACTGCGCGTGAAATACTTGTAACGACGTTTCTGTTAAGTTAATATGACGTAAACGTTTCCAGTTAAGTTAATATGATATTGAATCCATTGAACCTCTACCTCCAGATTTTCTTATTAGGGTAGCTATTTCGTAGACCACGTCGTTCTATCAATCAGCCTTATGGATCATACATTAGGACGTCCTGGAGTTAGTCAAGATGAGAGTCTGTCTCCATCTAAGCTTATTGCTAGTTCAATAGCAATTTTGATTGACGTAAATTCTGCACTTGCGATTTGGAGTAATGAGGGAAGCTTATAGTGGTTACGGTTGATCTTACGTTTGCGCATACGCGGAATGAAGTTTTGATTTTTAAACAATGACACTGACAGGGGACCATTTACAGCTTAACCAGCATATTTCCTGAAAATGTCTATAAATTGAATGAAATCTGTATTACTAATAATTGTCTTTTTACCAGGATTTTACATTCGCACATGTCGCACATGTATAGATATCCGCACATTTAAATTAAATCATTTTAAGCACATAAAGACGTTAAAAATTAAACTGATACCATGCGGATTGGTTGAAAACTGTTGTTGAGCAAATCAAAACTGAAATGAAAATTCTTACGCCTCCATGGAAATGACGTTCCGGAATGAAAATTGTCGCCGCTATCACAGCTAAGCATTGATTCATGGATGTGTATTCGGGCAACTGGAAGACGAATTCATAACTTAATGATACTGTAACTGTAACCATCATTCCATAGCACCAAGCCCCATGCGTGGTATCGTACTAACTTGGAAATATGGGTTTCTCGCGTTGATCCATTCCATAACGATTTTCGAGTTTCATGTGTCAAAGCAAAGATTTGGAAATGTGAAATATTAGGATTGTTAAAAGGATTTGCAGACACACATACGGACAGTCAGACAGGAAATCAATTTTTTCAGAATGATATAAAACGTTGAATGATAGAGGAAATTTTGACGTTCGCCGAACATTCGTTTATCATTAGCTAATGTTTGATACGAAGTTTTGTCATATTTTCTGAGTGATACAACATGCTTTTAATATAGACTCTTCAATCAGCTCTCTCGTTCATCGAAGAGCACTGAAGTTTGTTTTAAAGCCTCTTGGAGACAACTGGAAGTGGTCATTGGGAAGTCAGATCAGCTCTCTGAGCAATAATGCTAATATTTCTTTCACGTTCATCCTGTTCTCTCCTGATCGCTGAAATTTAGTAAATAGCCTCTAGAAGACAACTGGAAGTGATTAGGAAGAAGTCTCGGAAGTCAGATGAGCTGCGTGAGCAATAGCCATTAGCAAATGCTCTGACTGCAAGCTTCTATAGGTTGCCGAGGTTTTATTTTATTTATTTATTCCTTTCTATATTTATTGGTTTATAATCGATTAGAGACCCTGTTACTTTGTTAGACACGGAAGCAAAATAGATACCAAATAAAATAATAGTAGTTTCCTGATAAATATCCAAAACATTCATAACAGAAACAACCAAAATTCCGTTTAATTTTCCGACTTTGTTTTTTGAAACTGTACGGTTTTTTTCTTTACGAACTGCATGTCCAATAAGGTTTCTAACTTTGCCGCAGTTTATATGAATCACCTCTCTCAACTTTTTCGGCCAACAAACTTTTCTTAGCTCTCGCACAAGCGTCTCGGGAACTAAGTTTACCCCGAGAAGTTGTTAATAACCGAGTGCTGAATTTTATTAGGATCCATTCTTCTCAATTACCCACTACAGCAAAAAGACTGATCACCATTCCCGTTCGATATCGTTTATCTTTTGGAATTTACGTACACCAACGAAGGGAATGAAATTGTGTTTTTTTTTTAGTTACGCTGTATTTTTCAACTCTCAATCTTCCGCTGAATAATAAAATAAAGTTCAAACCCTTCGATTCTTTTCGAGGGGCCAAAGTTTCTTCAGGGAGTTTGAAAACAGCAAACTCTGTCTCGTTAAATGTTTGAATTACCTACTGCATCTTGGAGGCGCTTCAAATTAATCGTTGCTCAGATTGTTGTTACGAATATGGTTATACCTTATAGTGGTTATGTAAAATAGAAAACATGATTTATTCAACTGATTATTTATGGAATTCATACAATTTTGACTTGGCCATGTGGTAGTTGTGACCATATGATGAGTTTACCTCACATACACACCTATTGACTAGATTCAGCGTTACGAATTTCTACATAAAGTATTAAATTTATTCGATTAGTTCCATTAGCAGCAGTTGTAAAATTATCATTTGAGTACCTTAAGGAAGATTCTGTTGTCACTATCTGGTCGAGTATAGGGAAAGAGCTTTCGATGGAAAGAAATCATCATCATCAGGTCGTCGGGGGTGTACTGAAGTTAATCTGTGTAAAAGACTAAACAAAAGATAGACAGGCTAGCTTCCTTACAGTGTTTGTCTGTATGCATAAAATACTGTGAAAGAAAGTCAGTCAGATTAGCTTCAATACAGTAATTTGAAGTTTATCTGTCTGTAGAAAAGACTGAGCAAGAGACAGACAGACAGATTAGCAGATATTTCGAAGTTTGTCTTTATATATAAAAGACTGTGAGAGACAGACAGATGGTGTAGTTTCAGTATAGTACTGTGAAGTTTGTCTGTCTGTATAAAAGACTGAGAAATAGACTGAGATAGATAAGCTTTAGGACAGTATTTCGAAGTTTATCTTTCTGTACATAAAACTGTAAAAGAGACAGATAGGCAGACTGAACTGTACTTGACTAGCAAGTGACGATAGATTCGTCCTTAGTTTAGGGTTCGTAAATGATAGTTTGATTACAAACTAATAATTATTTCTGTATTAAATATACCTTTAGTGCAGATCTCTAATCTTTTAATAAATCGATAAATTTGGTACCTATATATTCAGCCCACTCTGGTGCTTTGCAACTCAAGTCGTGTTGATGACTTTTTCGTTCAAACACATCCATTTCACCATTCGATTCATTGAAGTGTTGTTTATCTAAACCAAACTTAAAAATCTACCATTCTATCTAATTGATGATATTGATTTTGGTTTATCAATTTTAATAATGAACCACTGTAGTCGACCAAGAGGAAGAATGTTTAGCGCCCTTCAAAATTTGTAGGTTTGCGTTTCAAGACACAAAAATTCGCCTGTCTACCATATGTGAACCGCACGTAGTTATTCTCTGGAACTATTGAAAGTTAGTGGAATCTGGCTCAAAAATAGTCGCTAATCAGCAGGTAATGTTTCAGTAACCTCAGTATTACAGTCGATCAATCCCAAGGGTGACAACCCACCCCTTGTTCATTAAAAACCGATATCTCGATAACCATAGAGTAAAAACGATAGTTTTATGTTCGAATTAGATAGATTTTAGTCCAATGAATCGAATGGGACCGTTCGGAGTACTTTATGACCAAATGTTCGCGCTCCAGAAATGTTGATGTGTTGGAAGGGAAAAAAGTCATCAACGTAATTGGGAATCGTAAAGCAACTTTGGCATGGAGGAGTAGGCTGAATTTCTGATAATTCGGTTCGATCGCATTTGGTTTTCAAGTAAGTTGAAATTTTCTACACACATGAGATGCCTTCTTGTATATAGACCTGCGGAATCTAATACAGAAATAATGAACCTTTATTTCATAATTTTTTCAGCGCTTGTTTGTTGCAACGATTTGAAAATTTAATCCTTGATTTATAACCCCCAGTCAATGTATGATTTATGATGAATATGGGCGGTTCCTCCTTCTCGATTCTTGCAAATGCCAAATCTAGGGATAGTTCCCCCTCAGCACTACTATAATTGACGTCATCACCCCCCCAACCCCCAACCCTCTCATAGGCAAAATGGGCAATATACATAATACTTTTAACATTTAAATATTTAACATTTACCCCATCCCTGCCTTACCCACCTTCCCCTCCCCCCCCCCCCCCCCACTTTTTGACAGCCTCGGGAGTGCGATGAATATGGGTAGTTCCTGGGCTTTCAGCTTTCAGGATATCCTCTGGGTATAGCAGGTTAATCGCCTCTACTCTTTGAAGGTGATGTACAAAGTGAACAATTATCCAAGCCCTGCCTATTTTTGAACCCACCCTTCCACCCACCTCCACCACTCTTCGAAAGCCCCCTACCATTTGAAGGGATAACTACTCCATTATCATCACCTCCTTGGCATAGATTTTTGAACCAAATTTGGTATCATTTGTTCATTTTTGTTGGATTTGCCAAGTACTGATAGAAATAGGTTCTACAGTTTTACTGCTATCTAGATATACTGCTTATTTTTGATGTTGAAGATTATGATACAAGAAGAGCGTTTACATTTTAATTTCCATGAGCATTGTTGGTCAATTATCTCCTTTAAAACTATGCAATAAATACCAGCGAAATATAGTTCCTACTACTGCTTGATATGTGTATGTAAATACAGATTGTTTATCAAAGCCTTTTTCATCAGCAGTTGATACTGCCGAGTGTCTACTCAATTAGGAATCCATGTTTTATGAAGTTATAACGAGCTCGGTGCTATGGTTTCTAAGGATCACACCCTCATCACACACCCACAATCTGATCCCACTGACCTGTTCCCCCTTAACATAAATGAACAAAACCTCGCATCAATCCCGAATCGCCCCTCTCCAAAGTGTGATTGCATGAAAACCAATTTTGGTTCCTCCGGGTTGCAGGAGATCTCCCTCCTCCCTGCCGAAGAGAAATTTTACACTTCTGAAGGGAGGAACCTGGATGAGCGGAACTGCCCCACTTCTGAGCTTCATCAAGTTCTCTCTAAGATCATTAAAAAATGCTCTGGCGACAGGTGAGCCAACCTTCTTATCAGACCTCGCAAACAATCCCTTAGTTGTTGCTCGCCAAATTTTTTTGTTTGTGGACTGTTTTGCTCCGTAGTTGTTGATTAGACGGTTAATGCACAAAACTTTGGTTCGTCGATAGATGCGTTGTTGGAGCTGCCAAGTTTCCTAAGTTAAATGGAAAGATAAAATCTTAGCATTGCTGTTATTTTGATGTTCCTTTGTGATGATTTCAACCAACCTTAGACGCAAAGCCAGACCCACAGACACATTTTTAAATGTATTTCCATTGCAAATTACACATCATCGCATTTAGTATAAAACATACCTCTTACAAGTTAATTCAAACTTTAAAACGATTACATTCAACCTTTCAAAAATGCAATTTACCTTCTTACTTGAAGTAAGTTGCTGATTGTGACCATGTAAGGATCAGCAGGGAGTACGCCTGGTAGGTGGAAGATAGGGAAATTTAGATATTTCGGGGACCTCAGAGGTTTACCAATTTAATGCCTATTATATGGTTCTAGGCCTGGTGTCCTGCAAACTAAGTAGATCAAAAACATCAAATGATAACTCCCATTTTATTCAATAGTGAAATCAGATTATGATCATCTCGCACTCGAGTCACGCTATGGGTTCTATCTCGTTTTTGGAGAAATTGATACATTTTAGGGTATTAATTTCCGAATCACGTTGAGGTTTTCATTTCTTGCAATATAATCCGTAATCTTGAAAAAACAATGGAAAACAGCTGATAGAAATCACACATTCTCTCACTCATTTCGTCCCAGCATGAAGCGAATCACAATTCTATAGTCTCGGTGATTCCTTAAGTTCGAATTGCACATTTCAATAACTGAACATCACCATGTGGTTCAACAACATGAAACACCCAAAATCAAATAAGTATCACAAATCACAACTAAATATCCTCAAAACTCAATATTATGCATTTCAAAAATTTTCATGTAACTGCACCTATTTTTGAACACTCAAAAATACCAGTGTTGTGTCAATTCTCTATTAAATTTCAAATATACATATAAAAAATTCGAGTTCCAATTAAAGATATATGCGCCGCTGCAGCTCGTGATAATTAAAATCTGATTTCATCATTGAGTACTCAAGAAATTAATGGGAGTTACCATTTGATGTTTTTTGATATCTTAAAAAAATAAAATAAAATAAAATAAAATAAATGAATATAAAAAATAAAAATAAAATAAAGGAGGGGGGGGGGGGATAGTTAGCTGGATACCCTGTATATTAGTTGCGCAATGCACTATTTTTCTAAACAACCAATCTCGAGTGTTAGGGATTCCAAATGTCAAAAATCTCTTTGTTCTTAGAACACAGAAAATGGTGAAAAGTATAATAGAATTTGTAGAAAGTTCTAATGAATTTCAAAAAAAATTGAATTGCTTTTTTAAAAGGTTTAAATTAATTTGCAAAAGATTGAAATAAATCTGTTTAAGTTTGAACTAAAACTATGAAATGCTACAATATGATCATTTGTATTCACAGTAAAACAGTGTCCGAATAATCCAGTTGCCTGGTAATGGAGAAATAGGAGCTCCAGAATGCGCAATTTAATCTACAAGTCAATACACTAGTAGTGCCTATACTTATTTGATCTTGTTTTCACCGATTGCTAAGACCGTTCTACTTTGTTACTGTAACCAACCATTTTTCTTTCTTCCATGTTCCTTAAATATGTTCCTACTTCACAATACCGGCACATTTGACTGTTCCACAACTTGCTTCTAAGTAATTTGGCATCCACTTCAGTAATTCTTCAGACGAATTCTTTCGAACTTCACATCCCATCCAATAATTTCGCGATTATAATTTCAATTCCATGTTTTGAATCACATCTGGTCCTTCACAAAAATGTAAATGTTGGTATTTAAGTCTTCTTTCTCTCGTAGTTGTTAAATATCAGTAGACGTTTGGTACCTCCTTCCTGATCTGGCACAATCCTGAATTTGAATAGCACGTTCCTCTCTCCGCTTCTTTCAATATAATGAGCTTTATACTTCTTTAATATTGTAGTAACTCTAATTTCGTTACTTTTTGATGCGTTTACTCTGCTTTATAGAATTTGAGGTTACTAGTAACCTCGCTTCCACTAAATTCGATCTTGCTACCTCAGCAAGACTAACAGTGTTAAATGAGTGCTTGTACATTTATATTTAGTAGTTGCTTTATAAATGACTGCGCTTAGTATTTTATTTACATTTTCATGCTTTTGGTTTGTATATGTTCAAAGGTCTGTCTCTTTGATAAAGTGTTTCATGTTCATTTTGTTGATTCAGTTTATATAAACATTAGAGGCCCGTGGAGGCCTTGAATGTCCCAATCTAGGTTGATTCTGATGAATCCTGCTGAAGGTAAGAGAAGCTGGGGATGTGTAAGCAACCCCTGTGCTGGTTCAGCTAATTACCCAAGTGAGATGATGTTGAGGAGTTAGTAAAAAAGCTGGAACTCGATTAAAGTAAATAAGTGCCAATGGAGTACTGAAATTCAAGAACTCGAGCACAAACTGTAATCTATCGTGGTGCATAAAGTGAATGCAGTACGATATTGTGTAATTTTCTGTACTCCGTATACATTATTATACGGTAGTTAATTGTTACTGTGTGCATTGTAAACTTATGTACACCTTATACTTTATAATAGGCACCATGGGTTCATATAAATGAATGTGCGGTTTCTATGAATCACAGAACTAGGACTCGTTTTAGCAGGTTTGTAGATGAATTTATTGAATTTCAAACTTTCTGTGTAGTCTGTAAGAGCTGAAATGTGTTGAAACGCTTTTGCAAAGTTCAAAACGCCTCTGAATTCCACTATCACAACTCAGAAGAAAATTTGTTCCTCAATTTATTACATTTTACTGGTACTACAGTAACCAAAGTTTCAAACAGGGCGTTTTCAAGACGAAACCCCAGAAGTTTTTTTCCCAACATTTCCTTAGGTTTTTTGGGGTGCTGAATCCGAATTTGAGGTTTGCCCTCTGACCCAAGTGTGGCGTATGTTCAAAAATTGCTAAAAATCTCAAAAATTCCCAACTTATTTTAGGTTTTTGATTTTATCATGAAAACTATGTTATTATCAAAAACCGCAATCATTATTAGATTTGAAG
Organism: Adelphocoris suturalis; assembly: GCA_030762985.1. Lineage (NCBI taxonomy): Eukaryota > Metazoa > Arthropoda > Insecta > Hemiptera > Miridae > Adelphocoris > Adelphocoris suturalis. The sequence goes on from CM061043.1 coordinate 66,108,601, forward strand.
AAGAAAAAATTCTCTACTAAATGCACTAGAACTTTGAAATTTGCACCACTAGAATTGGCTCAAAAGCTTGTTGAAAAAACGTCATTTTTGAGAAACGTGTTTGGAGAAAACGTTTAAAATTAATATTTAGAAGTTCAGCAGCGACTACAAACAATTTTTGAGCCTAAAACTCATTATTCCTCTGGTTTCTTCCACAAATAGTCAGATGTACACTAATTGTACCATGTAGCTAACTATTCAAGTCATGTCAGCGTTGTAGGGAAAGTATGGCTGGAAATAAAATTTGATGTGAACAAACTCTATCGATTCTCTTTTGCAATAATATTAACAAAGGACAGAGTCGGTCAAGGTGTCAGACTTTTTTCACTTTTCCGCTTATACCTAAGTATATTAAAAACTAAGTATAAAATTTTCGAAGTTTGTCACTGTATAACTGTTTTATGAAATCACATTCATTGGTTACCAGTCATTTAATAATCGTGATGTACGTTTGGGGGTCTTCTACCAATTGATGTTGTTTATGTGCACTGTGGGGTCATCATGGAAGAGAGTAGCCTAACCGATCTGTTCACCCTAATTTATGTTGTTCTCGGTACAGAAAAACTTCTGAAAGGTCACGCTTATGCTCGAGGTGTTGGAGCCCACCTCCTTGCTCATCGAGCTCTGGCCCCGTCGATATTGAAGACTATTCAGTTTTCGCATCCATTTTGATCTGAAATGAGGGAGATCGATTTCATATTCTGAATGGATTAAGAATTCAGTGTATAATTAAAAACGGGAATGCATAAAGGAACTTTTAACTCAGGAGTTCAACACCCAGCTTCGAACTTTCACAAGCCGAGGTCTCACTCCAAATGGTGACATTGGTAATAAACTTGGAGCCTGGACCGTCTGATGGACCGTTAAACCCGCTGAGTCCTGCCATGGCTACCCAAGCTAGTAATTGCACTGGTTCACATACATAAGTATCGTTGTTCCTTTTTCATATCCCTTCAATTAGGTACCTCAAATGCGGACTTATATTCTACGTGATTGTTTTGTTCTATATCTACAACATTTCCCTCTGTTTATTTTACAGGTGACACTCTTCCGACCAACTGTGCCTTTTTTACTTTATTTATTTAACCCGAAGGGTGAAGGGAAAGTCTTGCAATCATCCTGAAAATCAATTTCTGAAACTCATGCTAGGATGGGTATTTTATTCAACCTGAACCCATACCTATACGTTTTATGAAAATGTATGTATGTACCTATGTGTGTATGTTGTAACTCGTGTACACGATTGCGACCTTACGGTATGACATAAAAGTATTCTAGTTTCCGGGTTGGGTTTCTATACCCAAGAGCTATCTACTATAGAAAAATCAGCTTAAAATGATCATTTTTAGGGGGTTAAAAAAATCAGAATATGTAAAAAAAAGTCGTTTTAGCATTCTTTTTGCCTTTTCTTCAAAATGGCTCAAGAGATTTTGATGAAATTCACAGGAGTTACACTTCTTGTGGGTAAAAATGATATTACATACCGCTCATGCTTGGGAAAATACTCTCAGGGAGGTAATTAGCCAAATACTTCCGAAAATAGGTTGAATAACGTAGTTTTTAGCACCTTTTTGATCTGGCTCAAAAGATATTGATGAAATTCACAGGAGTTACTTTTCATATAGATGAAATTGATTTTCGAAACCCGTCATGGCCAGGAAGATGCCCTAAAGACAGTAATAAGCTAAATAATATATGTAGAAACATAATGTTTAGCACTTTCTTAGAATATTTAAAAAATTTCCAGTAATGCAACATGATCGTATGAGCGAATTTTCATAAACTATCTATCGTAGTATAATATGTTAAATTGCATTGAAATTTGAGCAATTTCAGTAGAAAGAAATTGCCAAAAACCAATTTTATGACAAAAAACTCGTACTAAATAAAATTCGGCGATTCAAAAGAGATTATATAATTTTTTTGCAGTTTTTATAGATTTTTTAGCAAATATTAATGACATTTCTACGTTTTTTAGCATAATTTCGTGCGAAAAATTTTAATGTCCTAGTTAATCGTTGACAATTTAGTTTTGACTAAAATTCTGCTAAAAATATAAATTTAACAATTTTTGGTCGTTTGAGCCATTTTAGTGAGTTTTTTAGTACATTTTTTTGGAATTTGACCAATTTAATGTGCCTAAAAAGTGTTGGCCAACTAAACGAACTCATGCTTTCGTTTGGAATGCTTGATTTTTGGTCGCAAGGACGGTATTTTTATCTCAATCCTAAGGAGAGTTATCGTATAGAAAGGCACACACACACACAAACACACCCGTTTCACATTATGTCCAGAAAAATACTGTATAGGCGGTAATAAGCCAAGAAATACCAAAAAATGGCCATTTAGGGTTGGTTCAAAAACGTTTTTTAATGTAAATACTTGTCTGTGTTAACAATCTCGCTTTTGCTGACTTTTAAAAAAGTTTTCAACTATGGTGAATGAAGTCATGAGTGTGCAAGTTGTGTAGATAACTAAGTTGAAGTCAATATTTCGCGGATAAGTAGGCATGGCCATAAGCAGTATTCGAACATGAAGCCTCGCACCAGATGTTGTCATATTATTCTTTCCATGATATCTCTCGCTTTAAGATAGAGAGGTTTGTCAAAGGTTAAAAGCGCGATTTGCTGTCTTAAGGATTTCACTGTTTAACACATCAAGCTGTAAGTATAGTATTATAATCGCTTGGAGGGAGATTATTAAATGACTGGTAACCAATGAATGTGATTTCATAAAGCAGTTATACAGTGACAAACTTCGAAAATTACATGCTTAGTTTTTAATATAAACGAAAAAGTGAAACAAGTTCGACACTTGGACCGACTGTGTCCTTTGTTATTACTATTGCAAAAGAAAACCGATAAAGTTTGTTCACATCAAATTTTACTTCTTCAGCCATACTTTCCCTATAGCGCTGACATGACTTGAATAGTTAGTTACATGGTACAAACAGTGTGTACTGGTCCTTCAATGGCGTTCGGTAATTCATTACAACTGACTATTTGTGGAAGAAACGAGAGTAATAATGAGTTTTAGGCGGATAAGTTATTTGTGGGTGCTGCAGAACTTCTAAATGTTAATTTTCAACTTTTTCTCCAAACCACAAAAAATGACGTTTTTTCAACAAGCAAATTCTGGTGATCAAATTTCAAGGTTAACTAGTCCGTTTCGTAGAGAATTTTGTCTTCTTTAAATCCTTAATTGTTGCCAATTTTCGAAAATTGCATAGTTTTCAAGGTATCAGCAAAAAACTGAAAAAAGTTGAAAAATTTTGTAATTTTTTGCAATTTTTGAACATACGACACACTCAGATCAGGGGGCTAGCCTCAAATTCGGATTCTTCACCCCGAAAAACATAAGGAAAGGTTGAACAAAAAACGTCTGGGGTTCGGTCCTCGGAAAACCCTTTCCTTACTGGACTATTGAGATATCAAGCACCAATATTAAGGGTACAAACCAACAAATAAGTATCAGTATGTAGTTACCTACATAGGATATGTAACGGACCTCTATATAACGGACACCCTAAGATTGAAAAAACAAAGACCGTTACAGGAAGGTGTCAGCTTTTTATTCAAAACACATTTATTATAATTTGAGTAATTACCCAAACAGAAAGTATCCATACATGACGATTCCTGAGTTGGGCAAAATCTTATTTAGAAATTAGATTAAGTTTATCATTCATAGGAATAATTTTCTGTGTATACGAATGCGATTTAATTCGTATTCACAGGTATGATTGAGATTAAATTCTTCATTGCAGGTTCAGTGATGAGGATCAAAGGTCAATCATACAATATTTCTCTTTATTTATCATGGAAGCCTTGGTGCATATTATCCACTGGAGATTCCCCCGATCACAATTCAAACAAATTGATAACCTATAGTCTATCAATTTCTAAATCTTCAAACATTCAATCATTCAGAAATTTTACGGGCAATAACTTTGTTATTTTTGTTATAAACTTCATATTAGCAGAGGTTTTTATGATCAAGCCCAGATTACCACACATAATCACTGAATATCAAGATTAACCTTAGATTCATATGATCAATCACTGAAATCCGTGATTACGAATTCAATCTTAATCATCACCACAGAAGTATATCTCAATGAATAATAATACCTAATCCTAATCTTATTTCTGAATAAGATTTTGTCCAACTCTGTGTCGTGCGCCAATGTTAATGTATATACTTAGTAATAAGAATCGGAATGTAGGTACCCACATAGGATGTACTTAGTTCATAAAAACCTCAACATCGACGCCATTGAAAGGACCGACAACATTGTCCGTTACAGGAAGCTATCCACTATTTAATATAGGTATAAAAGATTTATAATATTAGTGTAACGACATGACTTGTCCGTACATATAAATAGGAACGTCATCTCCCAACGTAGTTGGTAGGTACATACTGATAGTAAATGCACTAACGTACCTTCCTCAATTTTCCTCAACATGAATACCTACCGCTTGGTTTTTGGCTGGTAAATACCGAAGATGGATGTTGAATGTTGGTATGGTAGAACCGATGCTAAAAGTTTGGAAGTTGCCTGTTCATGAACTTACATTGAGTAGCTGATTTCTCCCGATTCGATGTTGTGATATAGTTCGAGTTGTTGCCGTATGGATCCTAGCGAATGACCAATGTAAATGTCCCATCCCTGCTTGATGCCCAGGCTTCTACGGAGACACACAATGGAAACAGATTGTCGTGTTATAACAAATGTTCATATTCAATTAGGAGTATTAACGTCATCCATTTCCTCTTTCCATCACCCATTTAATTGTTTAATGGGGGGCCTATGCGTGTCGGAAAAAACTTAGTGAATGAAATTGTGAAGGGGGAAGGAGTGTTTAGGGGTCAGGCAGCCCTCTGAAATGAATCATGCCACCCCGAATATAATCAGATATGTTAACTGTTGGCACGCGCGTTTAAAAACCTTCATGTTGAATATCTCACCGTTACTGCGGGAAATTCATTTCCGCATACTTAAATGCTCATTTCATCGACTCCTACGTTCCCGCACGCATCGGATTTGAAAGGTAAACCTCGATTTCACGGCATGGAAGAAACGTCATTTCAACACAGACAATCTCTCCGCTTTATGTAACTGATCTAATGTTTCCCAATTTAAATAAATCGAGAAATTTAATAACTATTTTACAAGATAATTACACTATAAATTTTTAGAAGACATCCAACGTTCCAAGTTTCGGATTCGAAGGAACCATGAAGATAAGAGGTACGATAATTGGGGCACATAGGATGTGCTTTGAGAGAAAATGCAATTTCATAAAATATAATTAGTTAAAAGGGAGTTTATCAAAAATAATAGAACTAGAATGGGGACAAAATGTTGTCCAAACACATGTTCTAAACCACAGATGAATAATAATAATTGGAATATTCTAAATATGGGATTAAAGGGTTGGTGGTGCTAACCATCGGAAAGAAGCAAATTATTTCCATTCATTACACTCAAGGAAATTCGGGAAATCGTGAGGGCTCGTAATAAGTCGTGGTATTGGAGTGAAATATTCGGGGAAGAGTGTAGTTGGAATCAAATCACGTTTTTCATTACAATTCAACTCAAAGATTTTTGGAAATGATGATGAAATTTTTTGGGGGTTTAATAAAAGACAATATTTGAGGATGAGTGGGTGGCTAGGAACCAATGTTCTGCTAGACCACATCCTGAAGGGTGTAATGTAAGACTGCTGTGGTTGCAATATTCAGAGGTTATTAATGTAACAATGGTCGCCTGTCATTGCCAATCTAAGCAGATATGTTAGAGCTTTATAAATTGAAAAGCACTAAATCTTCCCATCCATCACACTCAAAGCAATTTTGGAAATTTCAAAAGGCGACCTTTGATGAATTGAAAATTGATAATACAGCGGAGAGTGGGTGGATCGATACCTCGTAGGACGCATGGTGTACGGAAGATTCGGAAGATTATTTGTGGAATATCAAGGTATTATCTGGAAACCATTCTCATCCATGACACTTGGTGGGCTTTGGAAAACGTAGCTAGTGATAGTAAATTATGACGTTACTAAAGGTTTGTGTATTATTACAACAAAGGTTTATTAGATCGATCTCAGGGAACCCTTCTGCGCAGATTTCAATGCTATATTCCGATGTATTAAATACGAATGAAATTATTCTTCCTAAAGTTTAAAATTGTTTGAACTCCTAGAAAGTTATTTAAACAATGTCTCGCATAGGGTAGGTATTTAATAGCCTTTTCGTTTATTTATTCATTTTTTACCAAAGTCGTTTTACGATTCACAGATGAGGCAATGAGGGTCACCTACGGTTCTCAACTAAAGCAAACGTCTACGTTAGGGAAGCGTCTTCGCGAACAAGAAAACTTTAATTACCTACCGCAGCGAGCCTTCTCAGTGATAGTTAGATTTCGATGAAATTTTCGGGTAGAAGTCGAGATAGATCCCAGTGAGTTTAACTTTTCCTGAACTAGAGATAGTCTCTGTGCATACGAAAACGCCTTCGAGTAGTGATTATCCAAGTAATAATGGGCGTAAGTAAAACAGGACAATGATGACTAAGTGTTGACGAGTGTGGAACAATGAGAATTAACGGTGGGAAGGGGGGGGGGGGGTTAGATCCCAGTGATTTCCTTTCTTTCTGTACTAGAAATAGTCTCTGTGCATGCGGAAACGTTTTCAAGTAGTGATGGATATATCATAGGTAAAACAGGACAATAAGAAGAACGTATGCGGTACAATGAGAAAGGCCGGGGTCGAAAGATATAGATCCCAGTGAGTTTTCCTGTTTTTGGACTAGAGATATTTTCTGTGCATGTGAAAACGATTTCGTGTGATTATTATCCATGAGGTGATTGACATAAAAGTTAATAAAGACAATGAGAATGACGTGTGTGGAGCTATAATAATGACGGGGATGAGGAGGGGGATGGATCCTAGTGATTTTAACTGTTTTTGGACTAGAGATTGTTTCTGTACATCTGAAAACGAGTTCATGTGATTATTAACCATGAGGTGATTGACATAAAAGTTAATAATGACAATGATAAAGACGTGTGTGAAACATTAAGAATGACGGGGATGGGGAGGGGAATGGATCTCAGTGATTTTCACTGTTTTTGGACTTGAGATTGTTTCTGTACATGTGAAAACGATTTCATGAGGTTATTATCCATGAGGTTATTGACATAAAAGTTAATAAGGACAATGATGTGTGTGGAACAATAAGAATGACGGCGACGGGGAGGGGGATAGACCTTAGTGATTTTTTTCTGTTTCTGGACTACAAATAGTCTCTGTGGATGTCCAAACGTTTTCAAGTGGTGAATATCCAAGTAATGATGGATATATCACAGATGAAACGGGACAGTAAGAAGAACGTGTACGGGAAAATGAGAAGGACCGGAGCGGAAGACTGATCCCAGTGAGTTTCACTGTTTCTGGACTAGAGAGTGTTTTTGGGCATGTGCAAACATTTTCGGGTGGTGATTATCCTAATAGAGATATAAGAAAATCAGAACAACGAGAAAGTTGAGTGCAAGACAAGCACAAAGAGAACGAGAGGGATGACAACAATAATGACATAGGCACTGGATGTGGAAATAGAGGGAGGCGGTGGCGTCTCGTGTTTTGCGGCCAGAACACTCTATCGAAGGGCAACCTGCCCCTTCCTATTCAACTTCCCTGACAAAAAGCTGCGGCAAAAGAAAGGGGGGCGTTTTAATTGACGATCTGAAATTCATTTGCGGATTATCTAATTTGGTTTTTTTGATAGGTTTTGAGCAAGGAAGAACAAAGAAGTCGGAATGTTTACTAATAAAATCCTAATAAAAAACCTAATACTAATAAAAACGCTGCAAATTATTACATAATGGTTTATTATTTTTGAATCAGATAGCCAGCTATAGTAACCAGCATGCTCTGGGGCTTTCGCCACTCTCTTTTCTAGTATCCACCTCTGTTGTTCCTCTCACTCCACCCCCCGCTCACCCCCCTCACCACCCACCGTGACCCCCTGCCAAGCGTGCCAGGCGTGAGCGCGTGCGTAAGTCTAACACTCAATGTCTCGAAAAAGACACTTTTTTGCCCGTTTTTGGCCCAAAGCATCTATGCGAGTAAAGCGATCGGGATGGTTAAACGTTAGGACCAACTAGACCCCAAATGGAGTCTATGTGCGAAAGATCGGGTTTTTAAGTCAATTCCTAGGCCTTTTATGGCCCGGGCGGCGGACGGCGAACCACGGACGACGGACGGACATTTCAAATTTGGATTCTACGCACCTTGAAACGTAAAGTGATAAAGTTTGAGAGGGGGTTATAAAAATTTTTTGCTACACGATCACGTAGGCTTATTATTGGAAATAATAAACCAAAATGGAATAGAAAATAGTTTTTGAATACGGAGAAACCTATCGCCTACCTTTCGCTGAACCCTAATCCCTCATAACATGATCGAATTCCATTAAAAGTATAGTCTTCATGTTTTTCTATTGTTTAAATTTCAATATTACCCATACCTATAGTCAACGTCGTTTGCGCGTGCACATTATACGTATCCTAGGCTTGGCAATCCTGTATCCATCAGCTGAAAAATTCATAAATGACCCATGTCAGCACAGCAGAACCTCAGCTCATTTGCCACGACCTTATACTCGTATGATGTTGATATTTATAATTTAAACTATCGACGCTCATTGAAAGCCATTAAAGTGCCCATTGAAAGGTATAATTGACAATGATATCTTAGAAAATGCTTAGACAAAAACATGACTGCGGAATAGATGTTATCAAGTTATTAAATTCCTGTGTTGCCAAAAGTTATTTGAATTTTTGAACTAGGTAGAACGTAAATATATCGGGAATGCTTATTTACCAAAAATTTATCTCGCAATACAAATAAAAAGCCTCCAGTTCCATTTCTACAGCTCTTGTTAAGATGGATGAATGGGAAGGGACAGGTTGACCGATGATTGAATAACACGTGACCTTTTCGCTCTCATCCACCTACTACATTCCTACGTCATTAATGATGTCATCCCTTCTGTCCCCTTTTTTGCAGTACCAAATTGTTTGCCCCTCTCATTGTCCCGCCATCTGTCGTTCTCATTGTCTCGTCTCCCTTACAAATCACCATCGCCAACGTGGTTTTGATGATTGATTTCCAAAAACGAGCATTTCCTCAGATCGGAAATACAAATTAAATTTTAATTACTCGTGGAGACAGAAGATCAATCTAAAGACTGTGGGGAACGGAAGATATAGTGAGAGAAAGAATGAGAGCGAGAGAGAATGAGAGGAGATGTAAGAGGCAGAAGTCACTCATGTGAGGTGAGTTGTTGAAGTCACATGAGTGGTGGATGACGGTGTTTGCATACGTACATGTGCAGAGGTGTCTCGTTGGCAAGGGACCACCTCCTTCATTTTTAAACTGACATGAAATCGTACCCCCTCCCCCCCACACATGCATACACACACTCCACAAAACATCCAATTCAAACTTCCATTTTACAATCCTCGAAATTCCAATGTTGCTATAGTAATTTTTATCAGCTCGAAATCGGATAATACCGGTATAAATGCAATGATTACTACAAAATTCCAAGTTTTCTCTAGTGTAAGGGCATTTTATCCGGCAGTGATTAAACTGATAGGGGACTACCCATACTCCAACCCACACACTACCTTAGAGCTCCTATAGAATGGTATGAAAATGGTGAAAGTTAAGCCTCGTATACGAATGTTTTCCGTAATTTTCATAATGTATTTCAACATTTAAATTCATGGGAATTTGAGCCAAAAGTTTACTAGTTATATTAACTCCTAGAATTGTAAGTTATAGAATTCGCAGATTGTATTATCAAGCCAAGAGGGATTCTTGACGGAGCAATGTCAGTAAGCTTTTCAATTTTCATAATTTGTTTGCAGTTTTTATTGATTTATTTCTGTTAATTTTAATGAAATTTAAGCCCGCATTTTAGCATAAGTTTTTGCTTGCTTCTGAATGTCATTTTTCACTGTTTATATACTTTTTATGAGTAAAATTCTGCTAGAAAGTATATAAATTAACGACTTTTTGCAGTTGTTGGCCATTTTATTGATTTCTTCTAAGCTATTCTTTCTATTTGAGCACTTTAATTTGCTGGCTCTCTAGAGTGTGGGGGAAGGACGAGGTGGAAGGTCACAAGGTTTTAATAGGAGTTGGGTTGTCGGGGTCACAGAGGTATGGAAAGATCACAAAGCGGACAGTTGGAGGTGGAGAGTCACATGGGTGCGCAAAAGATTTCATGAGCCATGAAACCACTTTCGTGATAATACATTAATTATGCTTCCCCCAAACTACCATCGCATCGGAGTAAATGTGTCTCGAATTGAATTTTTAAGAGATTTTCCAATGAAAAAAGCGTTGGAAGCTAAAGTGCCCTAATTGTTTCTTACAGGTATTATTTGTAAAATGTTCAAACCTGTTTGGAAAATATAATTCAATTTGGAAATTCTATTGTTAAGAAGATTTGAAACAAGAAAAACGAATTAACTCATGCTATTCAGTGGGGCAGTTAACTTTGAATCGGAAAAGAAAAGTTGTCCGATGATTGAATGTTGTGGCTGCATAACAAGTTACCTTTCCAACCTCATCCTCCTACCGCAACCTGTAGTGTCTGTCAATATTGTTGTCACCCTTCCCGTCTTCTTTGTCACTGCTTGCCACTCTCATTGTGTGCTTGCTGGGTCATTGTCCTGTTTCTCTTACATTATTTTCATCGCCACCTGGGTTTCCTGAACCATACTCGAAAACACGAATTTTCACTAGCTCGGAAGGATTAAAATTTCAAAACTCGTCAAAATAGGGAGAGAAAGGAGTGAAAAGAGAACTGAAAAGTCCCTCTAGAGTGTGGTGAGAAAGTGGTGGTGGAAAGTCACAAGGTTTTCATAGGAGGTGGGTTGTCGAAGTCACAGAGGTATGGGAGGATCACATGAGTGAGGGTGGTCGGTGGAGGGTCACATGGGTGCGCAGGGGATCTCATGGGCCAGGGGACCACTTCCTTGATGAAACGCAGTCATACATATTGTACGCCCCCGCCTTCCACCAAACTTCCATCCCACAATTCTCGACATTCATCAAAGTTAGTTTCGTATTCGGCTCTTGTCCCACCCTTCGCATAAAGGGCTCTTTGTTAGGTGCTCAAAACCTCCCGCCGTTCTACCCTTTTTTACGTCAACTAATTATTATTTTTTTTCTTTTTTCTGTCCCCTCTTGTAATCCATATGAACCAACTGTTGAAAAGCGGGCGATTTGTAACTTGAAGGGAAAAAGGGAGATTAAAAAGGCGGCCGTTATTACCACGCGTGCGCTGTCAAGGTTTGATTAATGATACGTCGGCGTAACAGCTGCCGGGAAGTCGTGTGTGATGAAAAGAGCACATTCAATGAGCATTCCATTACAGCCCCCGCACGAATTTTCCCAATAATGTTCGAATATGACGAACGATTCTGTTACTGAAAGACACATTTTCACAATTTCCCCATATACGTAGGTATGTATATAAAAAATTGAATAGAAAGTACTTTTCCGCTACCCTCCACCTCAGATTTGGTTCTCGCTTCTCATCCAAACTATACACATCATTTTGATCTTGCTGTTCAAGTTTTCTATATTTTACTAAAAGGATCGGTTTAAGATATTTCTTTATATGTATTTGAGATGTGAACTTGCGAGCCAGACCATCAAACTATTTACATCATGCTGACGTAATTTTCCAACTAATCTATATTTAACTTACCTACCGTTACACAGGAGGCCAATATTTGGCTATGTCTTGTAGTAACTGATGATGAAGATGAAAAAAAAAAAAAAAAAAAACGTGGATAGATTGGTTGAATTCTATAATTTATCCCCCTAAAAAGGCGGTCCATTTACAAAAGATGCCAAGACACAAAATGCATGATATCCGATTCGGGCCAAGCCAATAGTCGAAACGCCGTATTCATTTTCTCACTCTTTTTAACTGCGTTTGTAAGACAGTCGCTTCTTCAACGGCATGGCCGATTTTCACCTATCTCATAACCGTACTGATAAGTGTGGTGATGGATTCACACATCTGTATACAAGACTGAAAATATATTACTATTGTTGAATAATAATGCATTTTATTCATATGTTAAATGGGGATGTGGACCGTTTAATGTTACTGTAGAATAGGTAGTACAGCGCTCTCTCACTTTAGCTGTGAATGAGCAAGAAGTATATGAATCGCAAATGTCAAGCTAGATATGATTTCAAGAGATTGACACTCATATTGGAATGGAAGCAGTTTTACAAAATTGGTTTAGAAAGGGATGAAACAGTGTTAAATACTTGTAGTGGTCTACTTGTGTTAAAGTTGTAAGGCCCTGTTATAGTAGACAATGCAGAGGTTGTGGCTCTGATCCTCATATAGAAATGTAAATCAGGGAAGTCCGTTTGAAGGAGATATTCCCCCTCCACATTTGGAGAACAACAGTGATGTTTATTTTGTAATTGGCAAAAATTGGCGAAGCCATTAAAGAAGAGTCTCACTCCCCAACGCCGTCAAAATGAGTGAGAAAATGCATGCACTGTACTAAGATACCACCACCCGACTATTGGCTTGGTCCAAATTGGATAATATCGTGCATTTTGTGGCTTGGCATCTTTTGTATGCGGAGCGTCTTTTTAGGGCGATATCACACATTTTTGGTGATCTGCTAGGCAAAAGTTGGAATGTCCAGGCTGCTCAGGACAGATTCTGTCAGTTCATTTGACTTTTTTAGTTCTACCTGTCAAATTTCGATTTTCTTGGGTGTACATGGGAGAATTGAATTCACTCAACTGATCAGGAAAGAGCCTCACAGTTTGTTTGTCTCTTGATGTCCCAGAGAGGTTTCCTACCAAATGTCTAATTTCCAGAGCGGAAAAGATAGAATTCAGCTCACATAGCTAATCAAAATGGAACCCTTAATTTTTTTTATCTCTTAATATCCTAGAGAAGCTCGCAATCAAATTTCACATTCCAAGGGTGAAAAGGAGATAATTTAGCTAACTCAGCTGATCAGAATAGAGACCGTAATTTCATTCGTCTCATAACGTTCCAGAGAGTATCCTTATCAAATTCCAGCTTCTTAAAGTGAACATCAGGAGAGAAATTAGCTCACTCAGCTGATCAGGAAGGAGCCCCTGAGTTTATTCGTATCACTGGGGAGCCAACCCCAACAGGCTTCGCCTGCCAACCCCCACCGTGGCAGCCTGATGGGCTATTGGACCGTTGCGCTCTGACAGAGCGCTCGTTTCGGCCTGGAAGGCCGACCATTGCGCTCTGACGCCAATCAGTATCCAATAATACTGTTTAATAATAATCCAATTTATACTGCCCACCCCATTGGTGATGGGTATTTATACTGCTCACCTACTAGGCGAGATTTATACTGCCCACCTCCTTGGCAAATTTATATTGCCCGCCTCTTTGGCAGATTTTGACTGCCCACCCTATTGGCGACATTTATACTGCCCACCTTCTTGAAGAAATTTATACTGCCCACCTTCTTGGCAGATTTATAGTGCCCACTCCATTGGCGAGATTTGTACTATCCACCCCATTGGTGAGATGTATACTGCTCCTTTGGCGAGATTTACACTGCCCACCTCCTTGGCGAGATTTATCCTGACAGAGCGCCCATTGCGGCCTGACGGGCCAGAAGTGTCGGCGGGAGCGCAGGTAAAGGTACACAACATCACTCCGGGGAGAAAAACAGTTTTTTTTGTTGAGCTGCTGAGGATCTTTGAGGGTAGCACTTTAGAGGAACGATCTATTTATTTTTCCAATTTATTGGATGATATATATATATAATTATTATTATTTTATTATTTTGAGGTATAACACCTCCTTGGGCGAAATATTCTCTCAATTTTGTAAGTTATATTTATCTGTTTCGTATATTTTCCAACCATCAGTAATACCTCAAAATAATAATATTACACGCAAGTAGTGTTTTCATCCTTCATCAAAACTATAACGATGATATGACTAATATAACGATGATATTTCCATTGGATGATTCCCAGCGTATCTCGTAGCACCGCCAAATACAGAGCCAGGAGCCTTGTTTTGCGCATCAAAACTTTCCGCATAGTGCCTTCCAAAATGGTTCAAACTTTTACAACTCAGGAAACCACAATTCTACGGTTTATAGTAAATGTCGAAAAATTTATAAAACGGGTAAAAAAAAAAGGCTGGTCGAAAAGGAAACAAATTAGCTGAGCTGCCCCTCAGCTGATCAGGGCGCCTCCAACTTTTTATTTGTGTTCTCAAGTCCAAAAAGTCAAGTTCAGGTTTCAGCATCGTAAGTTGATTAACAAAGTAATTAGGGTCAGAGAGGCCCTTCGGCTGATCAGTGTGCACTAGCATTGAATTCTAGATATCACAAAGGAGCTCCATTTTAAATTGCAAATCCGTAGGTCGTCATCGAAATGCCTGCATAGATAAAGCCATCTGCAGAGGGGAAATTAATGCGAAGCTAACGAATGTAAAATTTTTTCACTCTACTAATCCCCCCTGATCAGTGCAGCAGCTAATAAAAACAATCATGAATTCATCAAATCGTCTTCTCCCAACCATCCTCCAAATTTGAGCGAGATCGGGCGACGGGGGCGTAAGAAAATGATGCTGGGTGAAATTTACTTTTGCGCATGCGCCGAGTAAAGTATTAGGTAGTTTTAGTGGCACGAAACTGACATCGCATCCACAAACGCAACCGTATTCCTTGGCCTGAAACGTAGCGCACAATGGTAACGCTGCGATGTATTTTGATACTGATACCGCTCCAATAGTGAACGGTATCGCTTGTTTAACCTTCATTAATTTCTCGTAACCTCATATCAGCGAAGCGGGAACAAGGATCAGCTGTTTTATTTATTTATTATTTTTTCACCTCAACTAGGAGGGTAATTGGCCGCAACCTTCAAGTGTTTTTGCTGTTTGAAGTAGTGTGACGTGGAGAGTAACCTAAACGCTAAATTTGAGGTTATTTTTGCATCGAGACTAGATGAATTGAACATGACGCCCATGGCAATGCCAATTCGCTGACGTAACAGCGACAACGTATCCGCTACGGATAACGATACGTTTTTTCTTGTCTGCCACTAAAACTCTATTGATTTGGGAACAACGAAACTGTCAGGGGACCATCTATACCCAAACTGCACGTTCCATGAACATTTCATGTTCATGGATTTTCGCAATCAAGACAGACACACACGCCAACAGACACACACACACACACACACACACACACACACACTCACTCAGTCACAAAGAGACAGACACGAAACGAAAGTGGTTCAGAATTGTCTAAAACGTAAAATGCAAGTGAAAATATTGATTTTCAAACAAATTTCACCTCCCAAAGAGGAAAACCTTGCTTTCGCAACCTGCAGGCAGACTCGGAAGCAATTTGTGAGATAATATACGCCAACCAAACAGAAATTAATTAAGCACACATCTACACTTTCCTAGTATTTAACACGAGGTGACCTACCAACTGAAAATTAATTATGTAAAATTTTTCACTTACTAAGCTCCAGAATTCCACCTAAGCACAAAAAAAGCTATAAAAAACCCGGTTACGTGAAGTGAAAATTCCATTTGAATGATATCAGCTGATACATACAAGCGTCGTACATACAAGGCGATTTTTGGTATGTTCTACCTCTTATGATTTGCTCCCACTTTTTTTTTTTTTTTTTTTTTTTTTTTTTTTTCCCTGTCAAGTTCCCTTAGGGAGAGCATGCGGATGAATGTATAGCGACTCGGGTGGTTTGATCCGATTCTTTGCGATGATGTCTACAAATGAGACCGCAAAAAATATTTCTTTTACCTTGGAAGTTGTTGAGATCTCGATTTTTCAAGATTTCAACCTTTACTTACAACCTTTCAGGGTTGATTGAAATTAATGCCTATGTTACAAACTCATCCACGACCGATGAATGATTTGTGAACCAAATTTCATAAAATTTGGTTCAGTAGTTTCAGAGAAAAGCTGCAGACAGTGTACGGCACCGGCGGACGGTGCACAGAAAATGGAAAATTTTGGACAGATGGGTGTTTTCCATCTATTCTTATAGGGGATTATACGCTGAT
Source organism: Adelphocoris suturalis (assembly GCA_030762985.1). Taxonomy (NCBI): domain Eukaryota; kingdom Metazoa; phylum Arthropoda; class Insecta; order Hemiptera; family Miridae; genus Adelphocoris; species Adelphocoris suturalis. Next base: position 66,124,807 of record CM061043.1, read on the forward strand.
CACTAACGTACCTCATGTTTCTACACCTAATATCCGAGTTTCAAATATTATTTTGCTGAAAATGTTTAAAAATACATTTTTGACATACTTTGTGTCTAGAACTCTGCTCGAAAAAAATTTTTCCCAGAGTAAACTTGGAAAAAATCAAATTTTGCGTTAAATGAGACCATTGCCAGCTCTCTAGATGTGTAACCAAGGGTAGAATTGGGAGTTAGACTTTTGTAAAACGTGTTTTCACCTTAACAATTTTTTTAAAAATATTTAAACAGCTATTTTTATAGGAAATTTCACGCTGATAAAAAGTTGCATCTGAACCAGTTTTTCTAGTCCAAATTTCAAAAAATATGTTGATAAAATCGCTAATAAGGACTAAAAATCGTTAAATTTATTTTTTGAGCAGAAAATTGCTGTAATAAAGTTTGTTAGGTGACTATAATATAGAACAATAAAAAATTATGTAAAAAATTATTCTGAAAAATGTACCTACTTAAATTTCATTAAAATTTGGTAAAAAATCGATAAAAACTGGAAAAAAGTCAATTTTGACAAAAGTCGTGTGGGGTGTCACAGTCGAAGTATTTTTCAGCGCTGCGTCGATTGCGATCACTCCCAGACCTCTAAGATAAGTGTGAAAAATCCATTTTTAGGTGAAAAATAAAAAAATTGACCTCATTTTCAAGTTGGCCTGCGTTTTCTAAAACTTTCTTTCCAATTTCGTCACAACAGCTATTTTGTCAGTTTTATTCAAACATGGTTGGCCTCAATGATCAGAATTCAAGTGCTTAATTTAATTTTATCCAATTTTCTTTGATGATTCGCTCTATTAGCCATGCTGCACGACTAAGTACTTTTTTCATATTCGAGAGCTAAGGTGACGTCAAAGTACCACTATGACGTCACCACCGCACTTGATTTAGAATACTCGTAGCATGAAAACTAATTTATCGCAGTACAGTACGGGCGGTATCGGTTCTTTGATCATTTCACTCCCTTTCAAACATATAAATCTTATACGAGAGTGGGGCTCATTGAGTTTGAATTGATTTTGGATTTAGTTAATTTCTAAACTTTATTACAATATCCGTCACCCTGACAGGGCTATTCTAAACCCGCAGTTAGGATTCGCGATTTGCAAGCCCGTGGTTATAAACCTCCGCGAGCCAGATCAAATATTTACGATCTACCGCCCGGAGAGGACCGACATCTTCGTGGAGATCAAACGGACTCACAGAAACGTTGCCCACATTTCACTTTCTCAGACCGTTTTCACGGCGGAGAGCGAGATTCGGGCCGCCATATCGTGGTTTACGCTGTTCCGAACTTTCCGGAAGTTCGGGTAGTTTTGCCGGTAAGTTGTTGAGAGTCCTCACATGGTCACCCGCGTCACTGGGTGTTTTTTACTTTCTTAACAGTCCAATGAGTCAAAGACTTTGAAGCTTACATAAACTCGTATTCTGCAAGTCCCCAACTCCCACATCGTGATTCAAATTAACCCAAAAATATTTTACGAATCTGAGAAATGTCATTTAGAGTTGCCCGATAAATTAAAAAAAGTTACAGTCATGTATCTCATGTAGTTTTAGTCATGATGGTATTAGCGAATTTTCTTAAATTACCGCATTTTATCATGTTGCATTGTTTTGAAATTTGAGCACTTAGGTAATGTGCATAGACATTGTCAACTGCCAATTTTAAAGCGAAAACCTCGTTCTAAATATATCTTCTTTATAGCTTTCTATTCAGTTTTTATGGATTTTTCAGTAAAAGTTAGTGAAACTTAGGTACACATTCAGCATAATTTTATGTATTACATTTTTTAATGTTCTAGTTCATCGTTGATGAATATCTTTGTTACTGCAATGCTGGTAGAATACATAAATTTAATAACTTTTAGCGCTATACTGTAAGATTCGTTTCAGAATGTCCCAAAACAGATTTCAATGGAGGAAATTTTTATTTTATAATTTTTGGAGCAATTGCAATAGTTCGACATATGTGGGCATATAGGGTCTCTTTTAGGGTATATCTACCACATTCCCCCAGAATTTAATCGAAGTTGGACTGAAATTGATTTAACCGCGGGCCGAAAAACTGGCTTACAGACACGAAACCAAATTTGCACAAAAAGTTGTGAAACACAAAGAAATTTCAAACAGATATTTCAAACAATCATATTGACTTGTATATTTGGATTTATATACAATCAATACAAAAATGATTTGGTAATTTTTCACTTTCCACGTTCACTTGGTCTTAGATAAACCGAACATCAGGTTTAAGTATAGGTTGGCTAATTCTCGATTTCATAGAGAGTACCTAAAGGCCAATTCTATTATATTGTCTGTCGTGTAAAAAGTAGTGAAAAACAAGAAGCAAATTAAGTTTTTGGCAAATTTGCCAAAAACTTCAATTGATATATTTATATTTATCATAGAAGCATTAAAGAATATTGTTTTGTAATATATCACACCCTTTGTTCATTTGATTCAGTCATATTGAGGAATCGTTATCCCCTATCCTGTACAACAGCTGTTAATCATGTGGTCTGAATTGTGTCTCCGATCACCAGGAATACGTCCATGTTGGCTTGTTGTTCTTGATTTGATAGTTTGCTAGCCAATACCATCTACGCTGTGGCATAACCCGTCGACGAAGGTCTCAAATGGAATGAAAGCATTAAGAGTATGATTATTCATGAAAGACTCAGCCTTGGGAGGCGAGCTTACGGTAGACGTCCGGCAGAATAGGATTCCGAGAAGCATACCTAGCGCTAATTTGGCCTCAGAGATATAAACATATGTACTGTCCTCGACCACAGTGCATTCAATATTGTGAGCATCACAGCATGGATACTTCTTTACGTAATATAAATATTACGTGTAGTTACATTTCATCCAAATTTTATCCAAATGTACCTTGTCATTTTCACCCAGCAGTCCCAAAAAGGCTTCAATTCAAATTTCAGTAATTGAGTTTCAAGTTAGACTTAATTAATTTTTCAACCAAGCCTCCCCTCAATTTACTAACCAACTCAATGTAACCTTAGTTACGTTAAAACTATTCCCGACCACTCGACGGTAGCCCTACACCGGCCCGTGGTTCCCTCCTCCGCCGCGCAGCGGCGCTAGTCTCCTCTTTTATCAGTCTGGGCTTGTATGATCGCTCCGACCTGTAAATCTACGGATTTATCCGTATGCCAAGAAAAAATATGTTTATTGGTGAGGAGATTGTGTACCAGTCAATCCCTTAGTAAAAATGCAGATTAGTTGGGCATGTAGATCAGAATGATGTGTATAGTTTGGTGGTCTGGATGCTCGCAAGCTCGCATCTCAAAAATACATAACATCAAGTAGTCAATCCCTTAGTGAAAATTCAAATTAGTTGTACATGCAGGTCAGAATGACGTTTTAGAAGTACATTTCGGGAGTTTTACGAGCCAACCTTGCTCCAATTAAGGCGTTTAGAATATAAATTTTTGGAAATCTATCTTAACGAATAAAATCTGCTCGGCTCAATCCACCAAAATCATTTTGGTATCGTTGAATTTATTATCGAAAGATCTTCTACACATGAACCCACGCCATCATCATATGACGTGAAAAGTTCGAAGCATGTCAGGTTTTTCCTTAATTACAAAGTTCAATACTCGGGTGACGTCGTTAGGGAAAGTCGAGTTCTCGATGAAGTAAGTCTGGAGGATTGTAATTTAGCCTATGCATTAACCGGGACGCTAAGAATGTTCATGTACAATAATTCTAGCTCAATGTATCCAGCAGTTTTTACGTTATTGAGTAACACACTCAGACACAGACACACACTCAGACACAGACAAACACACACACACATTTAACGAAACCGTGAAGCAGGCCAAGTTCCAATCATGGAAGAATTATTGTGGTACAGAGCGAAGATGTGTGCTTCAGGGAAGTACGTGTCCAACGCCAATGATACAGTTAATTAAAAACCACCTGCAGGAAGTGATTGTTTTCCTAAACACAATAAACTTTGAACTGTTGTGATAAGTGTATAAGGTTCGGCATCTTCATGAACAATGATCTGATGACATAGAATAATGCCCATGTATATATATATATATATATATATATATATATATATATATATATATATATATATATATATATATATATATATATATATATATACATATATATATACATATATATATAGTATATATATAACAGATGCAAATGTTATTGATAATGTTGTATAATTTGAAGTATGAATTGAAAATACCGAACAATTGTAATTTTGTAAGTATTGAATTGCCTGTAATCGTTATGGGAGCAGGCATGAATAAACTCCCTCATGCTAGGGCTTGCTAGTGTGAGGAAAAAGAAAGAAAAATACACTGCCAAGGAAATGGCACATGAGCTTCCTCGTGACCTTCACAGTACGTCACCATTAAATTTCAGAAAACTAGAAACGACCGGTCCTGGCATCAGGGAATTAATAAGGTGGGAAATTGGAAGCTGAATGGTTCATATAATAAATGAAATTAATAAGGACAATTTTGATTTTAATATGGGACCATCCAGGATGTAGTCCGCATGTTCCTCATAACTAAGCTGTGACCGTAACAAAAACATCACTTTCGCGCATGCGCCTAGCGTACCGCTGCTGATGATCGCGAAGAATGTGACACGGGATCTCAAGAAACCTTACCTGCATTATCCCTGAAAATCTGACCGAAATCCGTTCACAATTGCCTGAGTTATGACCGAAACAAGAAAATTTTGTTTGCGCCTGCGCAGAGGCTACTGTTGATTCGATCATGACGGAACTGATAGGGGACCATGTAAAGCTATACCCGCACGATCCCTAAAAAATTGAAGAAAATCGCATCAAAATTGTGGAAATTACGGCTGTTGCAAGGACCGTAACAAGAATATTTCGTTCACGCATGAGCAGAGCGTACCGCTTATGCAATTATGATGATTGTCTTATGGGACCTCAACGAATCTAACCCACATCATCCCTGAAAATCTGACCAAAATCCGTTCAACATTGACCGAGTTATGACCGTCACAAGGAATTCACGTTAGCGCCTGCGCAGAAGCTACCGTTGATTCGATGATGATGAAGTTGATAGATGACCATCTAAATCTTAACCCACACGATCCCTGAAAATTTGGTTAAAATCGGATCAAAATCGTGGAAGTTATTGCTGTTATAAGGAAATGTGGACGGACAGACAGACAGAAAGACAGACACGGAACCAAATTTGTTCAGGAGGCTCTGAAACGCAAAATGTGAGTGGAAATTTTGATTTTGGAGCAAAAAATTTGTTTTCATTTCGAAAGTGAAAACAAAGCTTCCGCTGCCTTGCAGTCTCGGAAGCAAAAAGCACACACACATAGTGTAATATCTTATATACCTATTATTTTACTATGCTTATATATAATTTTGACAGGCCCAAGTAGATGACCATCTACCGACAGACTGGCTTACAGACACTCAACTGAATAATGTACACAAGAAACAAGAGTCATTTTTGACAAATGTCTAAATTTTGGGTTTATAGTACAAGTGCATTTTACAATTCAGTGACCCCTATACTGTTCATCACCAGCAACCCTTACATTGAAGAGAGTGTGTGAGTTTCTGACTCTTTTTGTTTTTTTGAGTCAGGGATCTGTTTTAGTTCGCGTAGTTAAGGCCCCTTCCGCCCATTACATCAAGCGATTGATCATTTATTGATCATTGGCTAATTCTAGAATGATCAATATAGCTCAGTGAGATACCCTGCCAAATGCTATTAGCATCTTATGTATGGTTTCATCCTATGCTCCGTACAGTGCTATAACAATAATTCCTATGTCATTCACATATTTCTCGTCAGCGATCTTATTGTTGTTCATTACTAACCTCATGTTTTTTTCAAGGGTCTAATGGAAAAGCCGTACTATGATTGGTGGAACCGTAACTGTTCAGTGATGTACAACTATCTCTGGTATACACCTTCATTATGGACCATTACATCGCATGTATATATTTCAAAGAAAAACGTTTTAGCCCTTTGGGGGTAGCACACTATACCTCTGCCTCTAATCAATTAGGATTTACATGCTGTTTGCTCGGTTACCGATTTCTTTGTGCCTGCTGGTAACATAATGGCCCCTCAGCCTACCATTCAAGAGGTGGAACTGACCCCTGACCTTCTCTATTCTGCCTCAGTTGTTGGTCCCCATTTCACACATTTGCATTCCTACTGATTTGAATGTTTCAGTTATACTGTTCTACTTTTATACCAAAGCATCTACTTTCTAGGATATCCTTATAATTTCTGGAGATACTGAATTTATAATAACATTGTCTGTGAGTGTATCAGAGCTGCTTTCAGTGATTTCTGACCACCAGACGATCATTTAACTTTCTTTGGTAACGTCTTGAGTCACCGCTTTTGCCATATTTACCATAGTAAGATGAACATGGTCTTTTCTGCACTTGTTGAGCTGTAACGATTCCAGTTTGTAAAGCAACTGTACAAAAACTCGTAAATTTTCTCAATTCTGCATAGGAACATTACATGATAGCAACTATAAGAGGTCTGTCATTCTCACACGATTGAACAAGTATTCTCCAGTACAGTCATCTAGTTCGTTGTCTTTCAAACAATTCGGTCCTAACCGTCGAGGCTTTGAGTTTGTTTCATTGGAATATTTTATGATATATTCTTCTAAATCAGTATTGGTGATAATGTATCCTATTCAACTTTTAAAAAAATGAAAATCCTTTGGACAATTTTATTTTTGAATTTCTTACTGAAATTGAATATTGTAAAATGAATTTTCAAACATATACCATCTGGGAGCTTTAAATAGAGGTCAAAAGTAATTTATTCTTTTGAAATATGCGGCTTTTCTTGCGTGTAAAACGGCAAACAGCAGGCCGGCGAAATTGCTGCATTCTTCAGGTTCACAGCTCGTGCATATAACAACGGATATCATAGTAGGCGAGATGAGAATAGGAATGGTGGTGAAGGGTCTGAAGAGGGGGAGAAGGGCTTAGTAAAAATAACGAATTCTCGGATGTAGAGTAGTGAACCTCATATGAGGTCTGGTGGGGGTAACTGTACAGCGTTCCCACGGGCTTGAATTATTATTAATTCACACACAAGTTTACACGCTCTATTGTTTGAAGCCGGTTCCGGGCGTCAACTCGCCGAGGTCCCCGGAATTAGAAAACAGGGTTGAAGCCGGCACAGAGAGCATAAAAATTCTCCAGGAATAACGGATGGAATTCAAACCCTTCCTTTCCTCTCGCCCGCTATACCTTTTCCACAAGGGTTTTCCACTTTAAAACGACAAAAAAAAAAAAAAAAAAAAAAAAAAGAGAAAATAGAGTGAAAGAGCGAAAAAAAAAAAAAAAAGTCTGGTGGAATTAATTACGGTAGTCCCTTTAGGGGTCATAAAACGTTTCGTAGTGGAGTCCGTGAGTTGGGGGTGAGTATTTAGCTCAAGCCTGGGGGTTGGGGTGAGGGGTGCTCTCGATTGCGTGTTTTAGGTTGATTAGAGTTCCGAAGAACTCGAGTTGACAAGTAAAAGTTCCAGGCATGCAGCAAATTCCCTGAAACACTCATTTTATACGGTCTAATCAACCAAATTCTCTCAAATTTGATAACAGTGGAAGGGTGGTGGTTGCTCATGAATTCCGATTGGTCCATCGAAACCAATTTGACAAATCAGATAAGATTTTCCGGTCTATACGAGGTAGGTCGTCGAAGGTTCCCAACATAAAGTTTGGGTTTATTTGACGGCATCATCAGAAACTATGCGGGTTAGCCCGTATAAAGTTATTTATTTAAAGATGATTTCATTGCAATTACACCTTCTATATACAAAATTTTCAATCCAATTATTATTCTGCACGTTCAAAAATAAATATTAGAAATTGATAACACTATAACAGTCTTCAATCTTTTGGGACAGTTAAAGACAATTGAAATTATGAAAGATTTCTTTGTTTGGACAGTTCACCTTATTTCAAAACGTTCCAAAAGGGATTTTCTGTCCTTAGAATAAAACAATTTAAGGTCGGAAAGGCCTTTTCATAAAGTTTTGAGATTGAAATGATGGGCTCCGTTCTGTTCAGCTGATTGAGCAGATATCTCTTCTGTTCACATAGGGACTTAAAATTTGATAGGAAGACTTTCGGGACATTGAAATGACGACCTCCATCTCGATCAGTTGAGTGAGCTTAATTCTCTCCTGTTTACCATGGGAATTTGAAATTTGGATGGGAGCCTCTCTGGGACTTTTTATTTTTATTTTTTATTTTATTTTTTACTTTTGAAAGCTTTTCCCTTTGACAGGGTTTGCCTTGGGTTGCCTGACGTCAGGAATTTTGGTCTCTCCATTGCTGTTCTTCGTGGTCCCGCCTTCGCTTTGTGCTGACGGCTTCTCCTTTCCATGTTATAAAAATAAGTATTTTATGGGTAATTACGTACCCGTCGAATTTGACGGATTCTGGCTAGTAAGTACTTTATTTTTTATTATTCCGTTGTATTCCGTCCCAAACCATTTCCAAATGTTCATGTTGCAATAAGGGAGGAAACAATACTGGCCATCTTACTAGGCGTTGTAATCTATCCTGCAATGCGTCCAGAGGAAAACTAAAAAGGAAATTTCCAGTCATGTAGCATCGTATGAGCGAATTTTAGTTAATTATCGTATAGTATAATGTTGAATTGTTTTGAAATTTGAGCTTTTTGAGTGCAAGGAAATTGGTAACTATTATTTTTGTGGCAAAAAACGTATTTTAAACAATAATCTCCTATTCAAATACAGGTTTTGGATTTTTAGCTTTTTTTACAGTTGCTATCAATTTTTTAGCAAATTTTAAGTACATTTTTCAGCATAATTTTGTACATAAATTTTGAATGTTTTATTTTATGGTTAATAAACTTCATTTGAGAATATTCTACCAAAAAATATAAATTTAACAATTTTTAGCCATTTTTAGTACATTTTTTGAAATTTGACCAATTTAATGTGCTCAAAAAGTGCTGGCCAACGAACTCATCCCTCCGTTAAAAAGCTTGATTTTTTGGCGCAAGGACGGAATTTTTATCTCAAGCCTAAGGAAATACACACCTATATACACACGCACACACACACAAACACACACACACACACACACACACACACACACACACACACACACACATATATATATATATATATATATAAATATATATATGTGTGTGTGTGTGTGTGTGTGTGTGTGTGTGTGTGTGTGTGTGTGTGTGTGTGTGTGTGTGTGTGTGTGTGTGTATGTGTGTATGAAATAGCGTTAAACTCTAGGATTCGTTTCAGAATGCCTCAAAACGGATTTCAATGATGACATTTTTCAACAATTTTGATTTTAAAATTTTCCGAGCCATTGCAATAGCATCATTTTTTACGATAACTCGCTAAAAGCAAACCGAATGATTTGTATGATATGATAATGGAAGAAAGCGGTATCGTTTCAATCATTTGCGGCAGTTTTTTTCTGTTCCTCTGTAATTCGAAACTCCCTAGACCATACGTTCATTTATTAGTGAAACCCCGAGTTAGCGTTATCAAAGCCAAGTTGGCGTTGAAATTAAAGAAAAAAAATCCAGATTGCACGACTCGTGAGAGCACGGAGCAATTAAGGGGTTGGAAGCACACCCTTGGAAAACCGGATAAAAAAGGGTTGACGTGGCAGAGGCTGTGGGTAGGGTGGAAGGGGGGAGGGGTAGGAAATGTAGAAGAAGGGGTTGAAGGGTGGGTGAGGGGTGTAATTTTTAAACGTTTATCCGCCGAGGGATCTGGTGGAAAAAGTCTGTTGGGTCAATGTCGATTTCGTTCTCTGGATTTTTTGCGAAATGATTCAACTTTTCTACTAGGTATTTTTCAGATTTTTGTATGTTATTTATGCACATGTGCTTATTTATTAAACTAGGTTCAGTGGAAATGGTGCCCCTATTGGGTGCTTCAAAGAATTTGAAGAAAGAGTTTTAGATAACACTTCTTTGAAGGACTGACGAGACAATCTACTATTCAGAAGGAATACATCTTCCATGATTGCTTCCAAGGTTTGCCATTGGTAGCGATTTGCATTGCTGCTGGGTGTCTTCACTTTTGAGAGATTAAACCTGAACCTAAAAGTGAAATTGTCTGAAAATATTGTCACGAAAATACTAGACTAAATTAGCAGCAGATCATTAAGGATACAGCCCTCCAGATCAGCTGAGTGAGATCCGCAGTAAAGTTCTTTGCTATTCAGCCTATGAAACTGAAATATGAAATGGAGCGTGTTCCACTTTCTTCCAATGCTTAGCCGAGGCTCGAGGTAAAAGCACAGGAGGGTCTGACATATTCAGGGAAGGTGTGGGCTAGGCTGCAGATTGTTTCCTATCAGTTCTTATTAAGCATAATTTTCTGACAATATGGTCGTCTGATCTCGTTTAAGTTTTTAGGGTCGTTAGGAAAAGACGATTCAATCATTCCACATCAATTTTATCACAATCGTACCGTTAGTGGCTACTGTGCATGTGCAAATGTGAAGTTCTAGCAACAGGGGTAACTTCCATACCTACGTAGTTTTCATCCAATTTTAATATTATTTTCTGAGAATGAGAGGGTTAGGCTGAAAATGGCCCCGTAGCAATTTTGATGAAATATTGATAGTTTGCTCTGCGCGTGCGCATATGTAAAATCCTTAAAGCACCATTTTCTCATTCTCTATTCGTCTCATCTTGCTGAAATTCAGAACGTAGCTGGAAAATGACTACTTGATTACCTCTCATAAGGTTAATCACGATCGTATCCTTAGCTGCAACGAGTATGAAGTTTACAGCTTATCCGATTTTGATGAAATATTTTGAGACTGAGCGGTTAAGACAATAGATGGTCCCCATGGAACTCCATTACTTCCGACTCACTGGCAAATCGAGCGCATACGCGAGCGTAACATCTATCAAGAATAAATTATTCTCTTATTGCCTAATTGAACGATTTTGGTCAAGCTCCAAAGAAATCCTCCACGGAATCTTTCAGAATTGTTCACAGACACACACCCACCCACAGACTCACACACACACACACACACACTCACATACCGATTAATTATTAGTGTAGATAATGTCAATCAATGTCGAGTTTTTAGCCTTAGACGGACTTTCCCTCTGTATCTTTAAACGTGGTCAGTACTTGTCACCATTCCGTAAAGGCTAGTTTACTAGATTAAAAAATGCCTTTCCTGTCCTTAAATCGGTTTTACCTAATTTTCATAAAAAATGAAGCTATTGCGATGGCTCCAAAAATTTTAAAATCAATATTTTCGAAAATTTTCTTCATTAAATCCGTTTTGAGACATTCTGAACCAAAATTATATATATATATATATATATATATATATATATATATAACTTACAGACGATAACTCTCCTTAGGATTGAGATAAAAATTCCGTTCTTGCTCCAAAAAATCAAGCTTTCCAAACGAAAGGACGAGTTTGTTGGCCAAATATTTTAGAGCACATTAAATTGGTAAAATTTCAAAAAAATGCTGAAAAAATCAATAAAAATAGCAAAAAACGGCTAAAAATTGTTAAATTTATATTTTTTATCAGAATATTGCTCAAATAAAGTTTATTAACTATTGAATAGAACATTAAAAAATGTATTCACAAAATTATGCTGAAAAATGTACTTAAATTTCAAAGTGCTAAAAATCAATAACAACTGAAAAATAGTTGAAAATGCAAAATTTCTTTTTGTATCGCTGAATATTATTTAGAACGAGTTTTTTTCTCCATAAAATTGGTTGTTAATAATTTATTTTCCCTCAAAGTCCTTAATTTTCAAACAATGTAACATAATATAGTACGAAAACTAACGAAAATTCGCTCAAAAGATCATGCTGCATGCCTGGAACTTTTTTTGTTTAATTCCCAGTGTTATAAATTGTAATTATTAGGACCACTTTTTTTTAGAGAGTCAGGATCTTCTTTCCAATGGCACTATTGCTTATGACAATAAAATATTCTATTCTGTTGACAAAAAACATTCCAGACCAACTTGTCAGCTCGTTCATCCTATTAGCCCATGTAAAGTACTTTCCTAATTGTAAAAATAGGAATTCTCGGTTATTTTATAAAGTGGAGATTCTCTCCTTTTACAGCTATTTGTTTGCGTTTCTCGGTCTCCATCCAATTTGAAGTGATTTACGGCTTCCTTCTATTACCGATTTATTCGTTAGGAATGACGTTTCCCAGCGCTGTTCCGCACGTGTCGTAGTCAGGGCGACACGTCTCTAAACTGAATTGCATATCTTACGACTCCCCGGCGCTCTCTGTAAGAAAAAAATAACCCTCAACTCTGCTCGCCGCCCCCAGGGAGCTTTGAGGGCGGCGAAGTTCAACGGTAAAGTTTTTTTTTATTCGAGCAACGAATGGGGCGGGGGAGGATGGGGGCGGTGCCCCCGGCCCAGCGACTCTCCCGGCGAGATAACATCTAAATACCGCATCCCGGGGCTCTATAATGCTATTCAAGTTTACTCCATTACCTCAAATAGGATCACAGCTCTTCGAAACAGAAGGGCAGAAAACACGGCTTTTGCCGTCTGGTTTCGTATTATTTTCAACCTCTCCCTATCTCTTCACAATTTCTTTCTTTCTCTTTGGGAGAAAACAACTTTTCTCGAATACTTCGCGAATCCATCGATAGCTATTCAATAACCAAGAACACACACCCATTGATCAAGCATTCAAATTCCTATATGAAGGAGCTGGTGTTTACTTCGAAAACTACTTACTGGTAGATTCTTGCGAGACAAAATCCACTGATGATATTCGTTTATATATAGCAGAGACTTCTGTACCATTCTACCGCCATAATGCTAACGATACTAACCATAATGAAAAATTATATGTTTTACGTAATTATACGACATTCCTCAAATTACCTAAAACATAGAAGTAAAGGGGGAATCCAGGGGACTGGAAGGTAGGTCAGGGTCTGGTATGTTGGTAGGAGACCGTACCTTGTGTCATATTTTTTTCTAGGCACGTACACCTCAGAATTTCGACAGACCTTATGGCAATGAAAGAATGCATTGAAGAGAATCTAAGGCAATGGTAATAAGAAATGAGTATCCTCACTTTCTTAGATAGCGTGGCTGTTCCTAAAGCGCTCACAGCAGCTCAGACCAGGTCAAGACTGGTTAGAGAATGTCGGGTAGTTCGTAATACCCAGGGGAAGAGCAATAAGGTTACTTTTGAGTCGGTACCGGGCACACAGGTGTGGAATGCAACGAACGAGCAAGAAAGCGGGCAACAATGCACAATCTGCATGAAGGGACAAAAGTTCCAATATCGTCTAAAAATGTAATTGCAATCTTCGCCCTATTCATCGCATCCCTCAGCATACAACACCAAAATAAGACATTCGAACATTTCACTTCTAGGGGTTGGTTGAGAGATTTTAGGCACATCATCTAATGTCCATGGCTAATATGTGATTTTTGATCTGGATTTCGTAAAATATGGCCCAGTTGTTTGGGAAACGCTAGTGTGGGTGGGAGAATCAAATGCTGATCTTTCTGTGAAGTTCATCACGCACGCTCTTAGTTGTCGGTGGTGGGCGTAAATACCTCCCGAAAACGGCAGTTTTACTGCTACCCATCTGTCCCGCGTGGACCTTTAACAGCTCCGGTTATGACGGAACCGATCCGACCGCAAGGCCACACCCCCTGATGATGAAACAACTTGCTCCCATAAGGGGAAAAGCAAAAAACTGCCAATATCGCCCGAATGTGTGATAGCAATCTTCGCTCGATCCCACGCATCCCAGCGCATACAACGCGTAGGGAAGATAGAGGATGGGGTGCGATCCAGTTTAGAGCACCTCTCACCTTGACTACGGCACGCGCGAAGTGTTTTAAAATGCCATGAATGACTTAGATCGGCAATAGAAGGACTTGTAACTGGCTACAGCGACACTACCCCTCCCCCACCATCCCTCTCCTTCACCATAGCCGTTTTTCTTCTCCGCGGAGTTACCGTCCCGACAATGTATAATTCAGTGTTTACGGTTGGTTGCCAAGAGCGACCTATGACGATTGCTTTTCCCCCACCCCTCCCACCCTGTTTCCTATACAAGCGGAATTAGGTCCTCAATATATCCGGATTCGATCGGCTTCAGTTCCTGATAGGCCAGCTTCGGACAGTGTGAATGGATTGTGTTTGACCAGGTAAGGGCGTTTTCCCTCTTTCTTTTCATTATTTTAATGTTTTTTTTTCTCGTTTTCTTTTTTCCAACCCCTCCCACCCTCCCTCACCCCATTACTATACACCGATTTTTTCGTTCTTCATTCATTCGCGCCCTACACCCTACGAACCTCCTTCTACAACCATTTATCATTTTTCTCGTGGTTTTTTTCCCCTTTTAATCCACAATGCCCGCTCAGCATGCCAACCTTTACGATTGGGATCGGTGATAAAGGGTGTATTATTGATCCCCCGTGACCGCGTCAAATCGTAGGGTTTTATCGTATCGGTAAATTCCCCTGACCTATTCAAGTTCTCCAAATAACTCTCTTGAACTCCACCGCAATTTCATTCATCGGCTCGTGATTGATTGCGTGAATGTCGTCTTTACAACACTCCCCTGACAGAAATTCGTATTTTTTGCAATTGCTTAAATTCAAAAATCAAGTTGAATATATCTACCAGTGTAATCTACTAAGTGTAGACTACACGTGTAATCTACTTTTTGGATGAGATGTAGGAAAATATCTTGGGTGTACCTAATTTTGCGCTGGGCGTAAAACGTGTTGATGATATAATAGATTAAGCTTTATTTACAAGATTTATTCATTTCATTAAAAATCATTATATAAAAACGTATTTTGAGACTTTTCGTCTGTTAGGTTTCGTCGACAATAAATTGTTGCATCGAACCAGATTACTCTAAAAGTCGTTTTAATCAATTCAACGAGTAAACACTATCGAAATCCATACCATACACGAATTTATGGAGGATTCAGCACCAGAAAGCAACATATTCCGGGTGTCCAAGGGGCCTACCTACCTAACTTCAAGTCATTGTTTGTTCCTGTTGATGACCTAATAGTCAAAATCTATCTAACATTGTACCTAACCATTCTCGTGGAATTAGAAAACGTTCTTCTTCAACGTTTCTTTATTCGGACAGTTCATAGTATAACAAGACTTTATGAAATAGGCCTTTTCTGTCCTTAAGTTGGTTTTTTTTATTAAACTTTACTTTTTTATTATTTAATTAAAATAAATCCAATTTAAGGACAGAAAAGACCTGTTTTTTCATAAAGTCTGGTTCTTTTTTAACCTCTATTTTTTATTGAAACTTAAAATCGATATTCAAAATCACATGCGGGTGATAAATTCAGTCCGAGGCAAAGTAAAATCGTCAGCCATCTGACTCAGTGATGGCAAAACTTTTTTAAAGGATGTGTAATTGGTAGGAGAAAATTCTGAAGTATAAACGGTATTTCTCCACTCAAAACTCATTTTTTATTCTTTGAATGCAACCAAACTATTAAACGATCCCCGAAGTGAGCGCTATATATATGTTTCAATTTAGTCGATAACTCTCCTTAGGATTGAGATGAAAAACCCGTTCTTGGGACGCATTGCAATGCGATGATTCATAGATAAGAGTCAACACACTGTGTGAAATACCTTTTATATTAACCTCCCTATTAACCGATATATGAAAGATAAATGTAGAACATACCTATTCCTTTCCACTTCGGTCTAATCTCGAATGGTGACGTAACAGTGATTAGGTAATTATTCAAACTAATTGGGAACGAACTAAATGCTTATGCCGAGGTTAATCATATTTGCCTGATCCATAATCAAAACGTCTCTATACTGATGGCAATATCCGAAATCCATTAATAATAATGTCCTCATGATATTCTTTATTATTTTGAATATTGAGGTACTTACATAGTACATTATGGAAATCACAAAAAACAAACAGAACAATGGATACTTCTGCTAGTTCTTGAAACTCTTGGTTCTTCGGATGTAGGTTCACTTTCTTCTGGTGGTACCTGATATGCTGGTTTCAACCTATCTATTGAGATATTATTTTCTTTGTTTTTTATTTGTTATGTATTTACCTTCTTTCCTCAATACTTTAAATGGTCCTTCATTGGTTGGTTCGAACGGTTTTTTCACTCTATCAACTCTCACGAAGATGTGGGTACAGTGCTTCAGATTCTTGTGGATAAATACGGGGCTTGACGTTTTATTTTGAATTGGGGCAGGTTTTATCAAATTCGTACATTTTTGCAGTTTGTTAACAAATGTTTCAGGATCAGACTCAATTTTGCTTTCAACAAAAAATTTGCCAGGAAGTTTGATGGATTTTCCGTAGGTCAAGTGGGCGATTGAGCTGTTAATATCTTTTCGCAGTTCTGCCCTAAGACCAAAAAGAACTGTTGATAATGAATCCGTCCACTTAATTGAATTGTGTGCCTTTATTGCTGTTTTCAACGTTCTGTGTTGTCGTTCTAGTTTTCTGTTAGCTTGAGGATGCCATGCAGTTGTTGATGAAATTTGATACCACATAATTCTGCTAATTTTTTGAATAAAGATGATTGAAATTGAGCTCCACGATCTGATAATAATTTGGAAGGAACGCCTAATCTTGTTATCCAGTGATTGTAAAACGTCTTCCTGTCTCGGGTGTAAATTTAGAAATGGGAATTGCTTCCATCTAGTTGGTGTATCGCTCATTCACAGTCAGTACGTACGTGAAGCCATCTGAAGGTGATAAGGGTCCTACTATATCAATATGGACAAACTGAACCGTTCATCTGGCTCTTAAAATGAACTTAATGGAGCCTTGGTGTGTCTTGAAGCTTTGTTTTTCTGACAAGCTATGCAAGCTTGTGTCCAATGTTTAATGTCCTTATTCATGCCTGTCTAAATGTACATAGACGTTATTATTTTTACACAGTATTTTTGACGCCTGGGTGAGCCATGTTATGAATTCGTTGAAAATTTTGGAAACAAAAACTTTTTGTTCAGATAATTTATGAAAATTCGTTCATAGGTTCATGCTGTATGGCTGACACTTGTTTTAAAATAAGAGAAACTCATATTTTAAAGCATGCTTTAATAAAAAAAAAAAAAACTACACATTATACTTTCAATCTGAATCGTGATTGAGAAGAAAAAATTCAAGCGATGGAGAATGCCTGAATTTGTATAAAACTTGAGGGTCGCGAGGCTCTAAAATTCAACTAGAGGTTTCGGGGAACTGAATTGGGAACCGCTTCCTTAGCTAGAAAGATTGTTTATTGAATTTTATTTTAAGTAGAGGAAAAATTAATTATTAAAATAATTTTGTTTTATCCATTTCATTTTTTTAAAAACTGAGAATTATTAATAATTCGAGCAAAGAATAAAGCTCGACTTTTGATTGTAGCTCCCATCGATCAACACTAATGACTTTTAGTCAGCCACAGTTTAGGAAAACTGGTGATTCCTTATTGAAAAACACTAAACTTTGGTCATTAAAAATTTAATTTCAAAGTATGAGAGTCTCTCACCTTAAAAGATTCTTCTAAGCTTTTCGTATTTTCTTAGCATGAAAGCGTTAATTCTGCTTTCACGCCTAGTACACTTGATTTCATTAACGCTTTTTTGTTGAAAGTGTTCCTTTAATTCAATTTCATCGGTCCATCTAATGAAAACAGGGTGACCCCAAACCCCCCTCCCTGCTAAAATCGCTAATAATATGTCAAAAAACTAATTTTTTTTTCAATGTTGTTTTTATGTAAAAATCTCAAAAATGATGAATTTACGCATTGCGCACGTGCTCAAACGTGCGCAACTGACATCAACTTCGTTAATTTGAATGGGAACCCCCAGTTTTTATTGCTGATTTGAATTCAACGTGAAATTTCATGAAGAAATTACCCATCATTCGATTTTTTATGTGCGCGCAAACGGGCAAAAGTGCGCAATTCCGCTCTAAAAGTGAAATAAATGTGAAATACTGAGTTTTTGGAGGTACTTAATTGTCAGATGTACCTAATATCTGATTTTAGAGTACTTTCATTATTTGATATTTGCAACACCGACTTGGAAAAAAACCGAAAACTGACCTGAATTGCACTTTTCTTACACATTTCTACAAAGATCATAGCGTACTTTAAAAAAGTTCCTGCCATACAGCATGATCGTATAAGCAAATTTTAGTAAATTATCGTGTTGAATAATGTTAAATTGTTTTGAAATTTGAGCTATGAGTTCAAGGAAATAGTTAACTATTAATTTTATTGCAAAAAACGTATTCTAAATAATCATCTCTTATTTAAATAGAGGTTTTGAATTTTCAGTTTTTTTTGCAGTTTTTTCAAAATATTAGCCAATTTTAATGAATTTTAAGTACAGTTTTCTGTATATTTTTGTACATAACACTTTAAATGTTCAATTTTATAGTTAATAAACTTTTATGTGTAATATTCTGCCAAAAAATATAAATTTAACAATTTTTAGCTGTTTTCAGCCATTTTTAGTGATTGTTTTAGTACAGTTTTTGAAATTTGGCAATTTAGTGTGCTCAAAAAGTGCTGGCCAATAAACTCATCCTTTCGTTTAGAATGCTTGATTTTTTGGTGCATGAACGGAATTTTTATCTCAATCCTAAGGAGAGTTATCGTCTGAATGATATTTAATGGTTTAAGCAGCACCTCAACCAGAAGGGCCATTAGCGGCATTGAACATGGTGTCCAAAGGGACACTGCAAGTGACACGATTCCAAGGGGGCCATGCTGCCTTCCACCACCAAACAGAGTGCCATCACGGACTCCACTGGCAAATCGGAGGAGGACAAAATAAAGGGTACAGTGATGACCACTGTTTAGCCCCTAGAGCGGATAAAAAAAACCTCAAAGATAAAACAATACAACTAGATCTAGAATAGGCTAATAACTAAATATATGTTACTATATATAATCGCCAAAGTGAAATAAAACTATGACTAGATTGTACACAAATATATTACAGATCAGATATCACAGTTCGTAGTAGAGCTCAGCGGCTCTTAGGTACGACAACAGGGACTGGACCTTGACAGGGAATGACAAATATATATATCAAAAAGCGATGAGCGCTAGGATTCGTTACAGAATGCCTCAAAACGGATTTCAATAAAGAAATTTTTCAAAATCTTTGATTTTAAAATTTTCTGATCCATCGCAATAGGTAATTTTATACACAAATTCGCTGAATCTACTTTTTTTTTGTTTTGGTCTTGTTTCATATTGGTGTTGAAAATGTCAACAAATGAACATCATCATGAGGTTCATCACGAAAAAGTGCCTAATCCAAAATCATGTATTTCATGTGGCAACTGTGTACCTCCAAAAACTTAGTATTTCACATTTATTGCATTTTCAGAGCGAAATTGCGCCCGTATGCTTGCACTTAAAAAATCTAGTAATGGGTCATTTCTTCATGAAATTTCTCGTTAAATCGTTAAATCCAAATCTGCAATAAAAATGGGGTTACAAAGGTGCAATAATAAATGGTTGATGTCAATAGCGCGCTTGTCATTTTTGAGATCCTTACTAAAAAACATTAAGATAGAAAAACACATTTTTTTTTCTACCCATCATTAACGCTTTTAGCAGGGGGGAAGGGACGTTTTTGGGGACACCCTGTTAACTATTATACACGGTCTTTTCATAGCCAAGAAAACTTAAGGTAGGTACCTATAAGTATATTTAGGGAAGAAGCGCTTGAAAGTTTCAGGAAAACAAGGATGTTTTACTATGTTTACCTCCTGAACCCTCTTAAGTAAAGTTTGTAATATTAGGTTTGTCAGAAAACTGAGGAGTTGAAAATAAATTTACGAGAGACGTTAGGGGTCGGTTCAAAACATATATCTTTGATGGGCATTTAAATCCCGGAGCCCTGCGGTATAAACTTGTCCAATAATTCAGAGTGGAGATGGCATCGCACTCGCCCAATCAATAATACGAACAGTCCGCATGGTAGTTTGTCTTCTCCGCCAATCCAATATCTTTTGAGTTTACTCGGTTGGAACTACCGAACCGAGGTTTTCCTGTGATTGTCTTGAAAGATGAATCGAAAAATTAATTTTTCATTCACTCCAGTGCATTCCCATGTATTTGATATAGAGAGATAGCGAATGTGATATAACTTTCAAAACTGTACATGTTTTTCTCTTCAAACACCTCATTCAATCCTTCACTTTTGCCTCAACGCTCCGATATTTTTTCCTCATTTTCGAACTGCAACGTTCGAAAAAATATTTGCCCTCTAAAATCAAAATTAAGGAGCTGTAGTTGCGCTAAAATGACTTTGGGGCTTTTTACGATTCGAAGCGTGCCGATCAATTTTGGTATCGTGTCAGTCTACCGTGTCTGTGCTGATTCCTTGAGGCCCAAAACAGTAACAAGTCTAAGTCTGATTTCATAAAGCTTCTGAGGTATATACGCTTTGCTCGAGACGACTTCTGTGATGTTCGTTGGCCACTATTTCTATGTGTTTCCAAGGAGCTGTTTAGTTGGGAACGACTGCCGCTTAGATCGTGGACGACAATCATACAGACTAAATAGTAGTTCACCAAAAATAGTTGTGTCGTTCACAATTTGTTGCCCCATTCGTTTAAGACGCGATCAAGTTCACGCTATTCATCATATTTACTGGTATGAATGGTTTTAGCGAATTTTCGAAGACAATTAAGCTATTGCAAAGTATCATAAATTGGGTAAATTAAGTTCTCCAAAATTGCCTTAATGAAAATCCGTTTTGATGCATTCAGATACGCTAATTGTTTAAAACACTTTCATATACGTATCAAGTTTTATACACACATGAGCGTCCATGTTTGCCATTATATAAATATCTCTCCAAAGAATTATTGAGATTTAAACAATCCATTTGGTCACCCGAAAATCTTGAATTTTTAAATGTAAGATGCGTTTGGTAGAGTTTTTATTGGCATTTGAGCACAATGAGATGCCCAACTTTTTAAACGTAGTTTGATAGTTACAAAAAAGGTAATCATCATTTACATTTACAGTTTAGCAGTATATTAATATTAGTATACTTGGGAAATATTTTCTATAATGAAATAACACCATCAGATGATCCTGATTGAAATGGTGAGCTCTTTCTTAATCAGCTGAGTGAGCTAATTTCTCTTCATTACTCCCCAGGAAGTTTAAATTTGATAAGGAAGATTTCTGGGACATAAAGAGACAATGGGCTCTTTCCTGATCAGCTGAGTGAGCTAAATTCTTTCCTGTTTACCGTAGGAAGTTGAAATTCGATGGTGAGCCTCTCGGGGGAATGAGAAGGTTGAAATGACAGCTCTACCCTTATCGCCGTAATTGTAGCTTACGAAAGGTCTAGTTATGTCCTTCTAAGACATGTCTATGATCCCCACTAGGTAATTCCTTCAAGGGAAATGTCTTCTTGTTGAAAATCTCCATCGTTTTGTGAAAATGAATAAACTGAATTTTATGAGAGCGCGCAAAAACTGTTTTCCAAATATATTGTTACATTATATTGCATTTTGTTCTAATACTTGTAAATTTTCCAGCGAACAATTAGTAAACGAGCGAAATGGAGGCATAAGGGAGTTTAATAATGATGAGGGTGTGTGTGTTCTGGATGACGAAACTCGATATTCTATATCAATTATTAGGCTCAGCGTGGAAACAATAGGCGAGCGAGAGGATCGGCCAGTACCGCAAATGATTTGGAAGTTCCCCCTCTATATCCTGACATGACAGTAATTAATTGAAATGCAAACCTGCGACATGTGAGGATTGAAAGGTGAAAGGCAGAAATAGAGAGATGGGGGTTGCCGGAATCATCCATCAATATCCGATATTCGCTGTATCGATCGACTCGGATGTCTGTAACAACGTTCATTAGTCGTGACGCGGCCATTCCAAGATTCAAAAGGAACAACTCATTTAGGTGGATGATACATTTGAAACTTGTATTGTTCTAATTCAACTACGCATGTACAGAGTTGATTTAATAATCACCTGGTGGTAAAACTTCTATATCAATACAATCAATACTCATATGAATGTGATTATATCATGATAAGTGCGAAAATCGCAAAAATTGGGTGTGATCTCGCAAAAATTTGATAGATAATTGAGAGAAAAAGTATTTCATCAACCCAAATTATTTTCCAACAATTGTATAATTAGTAGTTGCTGCTCATGCGCACATGTTTAATTCTTGTAACAAGTTTAATTTCCACAGTTTTGAACCGATTTTGATTAAATTCTCTGGGAATGTGCGGGTTAAGCTGTAGATGATCTCCTACCAATTTCATTTTCTCAAATCATTACTCCATTTTGCGCATGCGTAAACGTAAATTACTTCAAGCATTATTTTGTCGTTTTTCGATTGAACGTTTTTTGATGTTTTACGCTACATGTTGATAAGATATGGAATTTTAAACATGTAGTGGATACGAGGAGCAATGTGACAACCAACTTGGCAGACGTTTTTTCTTCCATTTTTAGAAAAAGTTATACTAAGATATTTATTATAGAAATATTTCAATATTGTCACTGTTTTAGGAAAAACCATCCATGCAGTCTTCATTGAGTTCTAAATTTTGTGCCATAATATTAAAGAGTTGCTATTCTATAAGAAAAGATTTCTTAAAACCACCTAGGTATGGGAACATTGTTCCCATACCTATTTCTATTTTTTATTATTCCTTCTTCTTGATAATGTCAAAAGGCGACCTTTCTAACGTATATTGTCCTGTAAAATTGCCTTGATCTAGTAGATCAGTGGTTTCTCACTAGTAACTCCTATTAAATAGTACAACTTTTTAAAATAAAGTACAGAGTAGTATGGTCGGGTTCTAGTTCATACCTACTAATCATTATTATTAGTCTATTTATTATAAGAATTTAAAGAATGGAATGATGTTTTGCATCAGTTTAATAATGGATTTTCTTTTATTATAGTACCTTTATTCTTAGTACGATTTAAATCCCTATTCCATCTAAGGGCCAAAGAAAGGCGTTGGGTGTCACACCATGGGGTACCTATACCAAAGGCTGGTAAGCATTGGTTTGTCTTGTTACATTAAGTATATATATATATATATATATATATATATATTTAAATTAAATATATATCAACTCATCCACCAGAGCCACACTACTTCTCCAATTTCTGTACTGATTCAATGATTCATGGATGGATTAGCACAGAATTGAGAAATGTGACACACTTGGTAAGAGGAGCAAGTACTTCCAAATTCAAGAAGTCACTAATAATGATACATTTGGAGAACTGTATAAACATTATGATACTCTTCCATGGATAATTGCTGTAATTAGTGCCACGTTGGGTCTAATTAATTGGGATTGTAGCGGTAGATCATCGAAATTTCATATATTCAGAGTTCCTTGTAGCATTTAAAGAAACATAAATATAGGCGCTTTTCGAGATGGATATGTTGGAGAAATAGACAATAATGGTATCAAGGGCAACAGAAACGAGATTCAAGCAATATTGGGAACGTTATTGAGTAACAAGTGTTGAAAAATTTATGATATGTTTGATATTTGAGCTTGCGTAAATTGCTGATTCGGTATTGGTAGCTTCTTTCTTTCAAAAGAAACTGCAAAAATTTGAAGGAGAAGAAGAAGAAGTACCTAAAAGAAAGAAGAAACCCGTATAAAGGAAATAACATGATCAGGTACACAAAATTATTCAAACAATGTAAACAATAAAACATGGTTATAATGCCGTCTATGTCGTATATGCCGTCGATCGGTTATGGAGGACCCGTGTAGTTGTCACCAATGATTGTATAACTAGGTTGGGAGGTTGAAGAAAAAAACACAAACTTTATCAGATAAAAATCAAAAATCCAATGGATTCACTAATGTAGACCTATATCGTCATGCTGCTACGCACCCTCTCGTGGGAGTTTCAATGAAGCGCCCACCTGAAGATTATAGGAGCCTCGAATTTTGTCGTGCAATGCTTCTGGGTCAGCCCCTCCATCACCTGAGAATAAGGCGCTGTGTGGACAATGAACATGAGGTGCTCTTTGGCCAGTATAAAACTCATGGGACCCATGCGGTCTGTGCGTTTGCGTTGGTTATTATTTTGTCCAGAGTGAAACTAGAATCACACCTAGCGTCATTTGTTCAGCAAGGAGTGAGCTTGCATGGTACTTCTCTTTCTTTTGAAACCCCGTAAGAAATGTGGAATGTATTTTCACAGGAATCCCACTATGAACCACACGCTCTCATGTCAAGAGCAAACTACGTGGTTCCTCACAATACGATCTTCTATCTAAGGGCTAGGAACGGAAAGTTCATCTGGTTTGTTCGCTGGAACTATACACATTCTGCCGTATGAAGGGTTTTCGCCATCTGTCAATTCAGACCGTGTATTTTCACTCTCCTGATTATGTTCACTGCAAATATTTCCTCTACTTAGATGTTAATTCACCGTATATTGGAGGCTACGAGATCAAGCTAGTCGAGTAGTTTCAATGGATTATGTAACCAAAACCTTTCGGCACAAGATTGCCGCTCTGTTCTTGTGCTATGTCTGATTACGGGTAAAATACAAAAAAACCATTGTGCATTACCATAATGGGGATGATCAAAAACGACCCTGTTTCGAAAAGTTTAGCAGCCCTAAGGAACTGTAGTGACTATGTGTCCAACGTTGGATTGGTTTGGAAGGAGGCACGGTGACGTGAATAAAATTACTAAATTCGATTGGTACTTGTTTCCAGAAGCAAATCAAAAAGGCAAGAGATTGCGAATTATGTACTACCTTGAAGAGGAAGATTCGGTTGAACACACATTCTTTGTGTGCAGAAAGTGCAGGAGGTTTCTAAATAATCTGACTCATAAGTTTCCCGTTGTCCTGGGATGACGAATGCACTTCCTTGTTGACAGTGCTCTAACACAAGAAAGCCAACAGACAATGAGGATGCAAAAATTGATTTAAGTGAAAGTAAGAATCCGAAGAGGAGATGAGTGTGACTAGGCAAGAAAAAGGACCACTACAACTGTGGGCAGGTGTCAAAGCTTCTCAGTCGTTGTTCTTCATCTGAAAGATCTTGTGTGAAATTTTTTCAAACACTTTTTTTATGTGAAATCAGATAATGTATTATTTCGTGGATTAGGAGAGTATCATATCAGCATCATAACTTTTATCGATCGACAGTGAGGGGTTGACAAGAAATCGCTCGAGCTCTTCACGTGGAAAAGGGGCTTGTTGATCCCCCAAAACGTTAATAATCTGCATCATCATTCTGTTCCCATAAATATCTAACGTGATTTGGGTAAAACTAATCTAAGTATACCTCAATATACAATCACCACAAGTCCATATTTAAATTACCGACCAATCGAATCTAATTTGGAACACTAGATCATGATAAATTGTTAATAAAATTCTCAGTAGAGCACCTCAATGATACGATCCGTAGGTAACAGTTTGGTTATTCTTTCTATGTTTATACTCGTATGTTTGAATGTTTACAACTTGGAAGGAAAACAATTGGTGGCTTCTAACTACATGTAGCTTTTGAAAATTCTTATTTTATTCTGTACTAATTGATAAAACCTGAATTGCTTTCCACTGTTTCCTTATCTTACTCTTTTGTTCTGTTTCAGGTAAGGGCTTATTTCGATTGAAATCATTGAGTGAGTACTTCGCTTTTTTAAAAGTATATTTATGTTATTACATTAAGGTTTTGAAAAATGATTGATGAATGATCGTTTTAGCGATTTTTTTTTAATGATGAAGACATTGCAATGGCTCCCAAATTTAAATTTTCCAAAATTTTCTCAAAATAAAACTTTTCTTGGGATTAAAGTTTAAAAAAGTCCGTTCTTTCGCAGAAAAATTCAAAGCTCATTTCAAACTAGAAGATGAGTTCATTAGACAGCTCTTTTTGAGCTAAATAAATTGATCGAATTTGAAACAATGTGCTGAAAACCTAAATTTGACAACAACAACAAAATCTAAAAATCGTGAAAATTTTCATTTTATTAGAATGGTACTTGGAAATTATTTCTTTGAACTAGAACATTTTATTCAAAACCATAAAATATGCACTTAAATAACGTTATTGAAATGTGCCGAACAATTGTGGAACCGATTATTATCCAATATTGTTTTTTTTACGTCAGATTTAATAGTTTCAGTGCAAAAAAGCGCTCAAATTTCAATAATATTTAACATATTTTAAAAATCGCTAATATGGTCCATGCTGCTCGACTGGGAATTTTCGGGGCTTGACCAGTAGAGCGCAAAGAGAAGGAGTAGCTCATAATCCAATGTACGAATTGAGCACCTTTCCATTTCCGACAATTTGCCAGTTGAGCGCACGTTACCTTCAATAATAATGTTCGATTTCAGTATATGTTTGTTCAAGTATAATCCTATCAGGGGATGAACTTCCGAGTTGTTCTTATACAGTCTAGCCTCAATTTCACCTGTCGTTAGCGGAACCGCTGTTTCCCCTTTCGGAAGATGAACAATTTACGTCTCCAAAATCAAAATTTCCACTCACATATTACATATTATACCATTATAAACAACTTTCGTTTCGTGTTTATCGGTTTATCTGTCTGTCGGTTTATCTCAGAGGAGGCAGCAAGACAAAAACATCGGAAATGTGACGCGGCTGCCGATGACCATCGAGGATCTTTTACTCCTCTGATAAGCTAAGCGAAAGATTGCTCCATCGTGAATTTGAGGATTTCATGAAGAAAATGACTTATGTGGTAGCCGCCAAATGGAGCAAACCAAGATCTTAAGTCGCTGGGTGGATTAAAGTAAAACTCCAGCTTACCATCAATCGCGCGATCACCCCAAGACTTCGCACTCCCCCCCCCCCCTCCCTCCATATATATATATCCCATCCCTCATTCTATCTTCCTTTCACCTGACCAAATCTTCCTTTTACCATAAGTCGCGCGATCACCCCAAGACTTCGCACTCCCCCCCCCCTCCCTCCATATATATATAACCCATCCCTCATTATGTCTTCCATGTCCTACTCAACTCTGCTAACTGCTACTTATCCAAGTATTTACACAACCCTCCAAGTTGGAATTTTCTAATAATAAGTGTAATATAGTTTTCACCGAGCATGCTTAATGCAGCATCATTTTTTCGTGGCCTATTTCTTTTGAGCTCGTTCAAATTCGGAGGGTAGCTGGAAAATTAGCATATGATAACCCCATATAAGTTTCATCACGATCATATAATTAGTAACTGCTGCGCTCGCGCAGACCACAAATCTTTGTATCAAGCGTATACAGCATTTTATACAGCTTTCATCCGATTTGGATGAAATTTTCATCAATTGAGTAGTAAAGAGTGTAGGTGGTCCCCATGGAACTCCATTACTCTCTACTCACTGCTAGCTTGTACTAATGCATGCGCGAACGTAACTTCTATCAAGCATCACTGTTTCTTATTGCCTGATCAAACGGTTAAATTCTCAACCTACAAAGAAATCCTTTCAAAATCTTTTATAAAATGTCTATGATTTATAAATTTATGTGGCGCATACGAGTAAGCTTGGTATGTACCACACCCGACTTAGCAGACTTTTTTCAGATCCCAACCACAGTTTTGATCTACAGTATTGTCCAACTAATATATGTATCTATATCTTACTGAATGAACTGATTTAGGGCATTTTACTTCATGTTCGAGATGCGAGCTTGCAAGCATCAAGACCACCATTCTATACAAATCGTTTCGATCTATATTTTCTTCAAATCTATATTAACTAAAAGGATTCGGATCAGCTGTCCAAGTTGATTGGCCCACAATATCGCCAACGTTTAACCGGTAGCGTTTGGGGAATTAAAATTCAATAACCAAAATCAGATCGAAGTAGCATGTAATGCATTATATCCAAGAAAGTTGATTGAAGATCTCCTTCATCTGCATAATGCCGCGTCCTCGAGGGTCTTGGTCACAAAGTATATTATTCAATCAGTGGTCGGTATAATTACGGGGGGATGGAGCATTGATCGCACAATAATACCCAGCAATACATGCAATCTCCTTGGGCTTGATTACCAATTAACTCCTGGCAGTTGCTTTGTATACTAATAAGGGGCGCTGTAGGGAAAGCGATCGTTCTGGTCATTAAGACAACGGCCTTCTAGAACTACGTGAATTTCTCGGCTCGGCGGAACAAATATTTGCCTCGCTCGCATGAGACCCATCCTGGTGGCTTCTGTGCCTTCCTAGACAATTTATTAACACGGACGAAGACGGAAGTTAATGAAGAACGTTGTCTGTTTTCACGAAAAACAAAGAGTTATTGATGTTATTATGTTAAGTAGATTTCGAAGATTAGGTAATCATCAGTAACAAACAATAACTATTATGTTCTCAATCTTTACATGTATTGGTAAAGACGTCCGAAATTGCAAGGAGCGCCGACGCGACGCCACAGACCGATTTTGACGTTAGACGGCTCATTCGGATCAGTGCGGCCCTATGGTTTGAAAAATGATCGTCGTTTGTCTCTTTGCCTATCATGATCATGTTAAAGGCGGTTGTTACCAACAAGAGTTATTAGAGAGTTCTTGCTTTTCACAGTGTCCCCCGCGCGGCAGCGCCCTGAACGTAAACCTAAGGATAACTCTAGGTAGATGCCTAACCTGAACGCTAAACTCTACGGTCACGAGACCTATCTGTGCTGCGTCTTATCATAACCGGACACATTATCCCGCTCCTAATCAAACAAATAGAATAAAAATGAGAACTAAGCTTATCACTAAGGTTATCATTGTCGTATATAGTGTCGGAGGCCGTGGGGGCATCGACGTATGGAGCTCCGAGTTTGCGGTCCGCCTTCATTTGTTTTCGGAACGGGAGCCAATTCGTGTTAGTTCAGCGAGTTATTTCAGCCCTTAGGTTCTACTCTTTAGTGTTTATCAAACGCGATGCCGATGTTCCTGGCACATCCCCCGGCAGATAAATGATTTTTAAGCCGAATTTCTCAAAGTTTGGTCGAATACGTTTTGAGAAAAGCTTCGGACGACGTACGGCGAATGGACGGATTTTTTTAAATTCGATATTGGAATTCTACGCATCTTGAAACGTAAACCGACGAATTTTGAGAGAGAGGGGGGGGGGGGGTTAAAAATTATTTTTTCTTGGTCGGTCACAAAGGTTCATTATTGGGGGGAGGGGGGGGGAATGGAAACGTCCTATTAGTCATTATTAAATTATAAAAAATCCATTGATGAGCCGCAGGCCACAATATTAATAAACTGGTACCCAGGGGCGTCGCCAGACAAATATATTGAGAGGGGATGTAATATGAAATTCCCAACTGAACCAAAAGTTTTCCCAACTCAAAAAAGGAAAATAAAAAGAGGGAAATGTGTAGTATTACTTATAAATGAAACCTGCTACTTACAGTTGATACCAAGCTACTACCTAAAAGTACCTATTTATTACACGTAATACCTCTGTAATATGACCATTTTCGTGTGAGTTGTTCTATGAGAATTCGATAACATCTTTTGTAGCAATATCAGTTATAGATTGGAACAATAATAATTACTTTCATTATTCGAATCATAAAGAATATGTAAACAACCTGGATAAATCATCCGGATTTTATTAAAAGCCTAGAGACTTACTCATTAGTAAATCAGACATATAATTATATTTTTTGAATTAAGACAATAATATTACAATTGAAAAATAATAATAAGAAACATGTAGATCAGTACTCACGAAGTGACATATATATATATATATATATATATACGCTTCCTGCGTTGAGTAGAAGACAAATTGGCTTTGGAGCTCACTCAGCTGATCGATGTCCTCTGATGCGTCTTCAGTATTCTCTCTGGAGCCTCCCTCTCAAATTTCAGATTCACGCGTCGAATAGGAGACAAATTGGCTTTGGAGCTCACTCAGCTGATCGATGTCCTCTCATGCGTCTTCAGTATTCTCCCTTCAGCCTTCTTCAAATTTAAGCTTCCTGCGTTGAATAGAAGACAAAAGAGCTTTGGAGCTCACTCAGCGAGTCGATGACCTCTCAGTCGCCTTCAGCATTCTTTCTTGAGCCTCCTTCTTAAATTTCATTTTCCTGCGCCGAATACGAGACTAACTGGCTTCGGAGTTCACTCCGCTGATCCACGACCTCTCATTTGTCAGCAACCCCTGATACATCTTTATCCTCGCCATGTTACAGATTATATCCATACGATGTTTCGTCTAAATTGGAAGTCGGGAAGTGGCATTTAAAACGATTTTAAGAGGACATACATACATACATACTCGTAAATAATCAACGGACAAAAGGAACACAATAGCTTATTTCTCTCTCTCTCCCCCTTTTTTTAAAATAGAAAATGCGCTAAAAATATTATTATTAAAGCTTTTATTTCTAGACAATTAGTGTTTCAAATGTTATTTTCATTGGAAGTGGATATGCCGATTTATTCAATTTAGCCCATGCTTGTACCACATCACATCTTCTATGTCAAGATTCTCAACAAGATCTTTTTCCCATTGTAATTAGAGCAATGAACATAGGCGTTCATCAGTCATTGTAGCTTTTAAACTATTTGTCATTTGTTTCAAACTACTGATTGTTCTTCATTGAACTACAGAGTGGATTCGGATGAGCTTGAAAAATGTTTTTGGGTGAGTAGACTAAAGATAGAGTAAAATGCTGTCAAGAGCAATTTTCTGTCTGGAAAGGTTTTCATGGTATGACATAATTGGGAAATTCTGAAGAAATTTCAACGACAAATACCAGTTTCAAGCACCAAATGAAAATGACCCAAGCCTCTTATAAATATTTAGCACCTGCAGTTGGTAAAATCAGGATTAGACTTCCGAATTAGGTCTCTTAGAATTGAGGGTTTTATTGCCACCTCTCAAATTTTCCCAACTTCAAGCCGGTGAAAACTGAGCTGAGAGGCTCTCCCCTATCCCTCAAATAGTGACGCCCCTGCTGGTACCTCACACATATAAAATAAAAGCCCTGTAACATATCCTAAACTTAACTCAACAGCAGTTCATCTCTTTCTACCTGATCAACTCACTATAAACGACATAAACCAGGACTTCAATGATACGGAAGCTCAGATAAAATCTCTCAATAGAAAAAAAAGAAAAAATACTGCATCTAGAACTCGCAAAATATCTCTCCTCGCCCAAGATTAACCCCCCCCCCCCACCATCCTTCATCCATGAAATGGACGGGAATTTCACACATCGAATTGAAAGGGTTACACATCAAACTGATGGTTTAACATTTCAATTTGGAGGTTTTACACATCAAATTGGATAGTTATCGTTTCAAATTGGAGTTTTTGCACATAAGATTGGAGGATTATGCCAAATAAAAAGTGTTACAAATTACTGCACAAAGGTTTGTTATTTTTGCATTAGATAGTCCCTCCAAGCAGATCATTGGTACACAATTGATAAACCCCGTATAGACTATATCACTAGGTGGCCCCCACGATTTTACGATTTTTAAATAAATGTCAATAAATATATGAAATATGTCAAAAAATGTGTAGGCATTTAGGAAATTAGCCTCAGAGGCCCCTGAGGTTCCTTACGTCTCAATTTTTTTTAGGTGTCCCAAAGACGTTCCATCTAAATTTCAGCACCGCCGATTGGGAAAGACCCTGCCCTGAACAATTCTAAGTTTACTACTTCCATATGTTTTTGTTCCCAGACCTTCAAAACTTCGGGAGCTTTCAAACTTGTAGCTATAAATAACAAATGTTACGTTGAATACTTGAATAGTTTGTAACGTAATTTTGAAAGTGTTAGTGGTGTTTAAATAAATAAAAGTTTTCCATGGCTAAAGGGTGGAAGATAACCAAAGATGTCTGGTTTTATGGCATGCATTCTGGAGAAGGGCAATAAAAGTTTAGGGTGATGAGGAAATGAGTAGCGGAGTCTTGGGAGGGGGGGGGGGTGTTGTAACGGAGTTAGAGGTTGGAGTGTGGAGTGGTAGGAGGGAGGGGTAGTGGATGTTATAACGGAGAGGGTTATCGATCAAGCCGCATCTCTTTAGTAAGTTACTGGGAACTCAGGGAGACCGGAGGAACAAACTTCGTATCCCTCCGAGGGGTGGAGGAAGGGTTGTAGCTCGAGGATGATTTGGCGGGGGCAAGCGGTCAGTAGCAGTTAGGAGAGTGAATGGCGACTGTTCAGGGATGTGGAAAGTCAGTTTTTTGGATGGTTGAGGGGGGGGGGGGGGCATCTTGAGGGGGGGATCAGGGTTTGAAGTTGGTCAAGAGCCCTGATGAAGAGGTCTGTTTTACCAGATGGTATGGAAGAACCATGAAAGCGCCACAATCTGTGACAACTGTTGTTACAGTTAACTGCTGTAGTAGTACAGTGATTGTAAATGGGAAGACAATAACTCGACCTTGCTATATGAGCAATATTTAGCAACTATCTCAAACTAATAATATTAGCGTATTAGTCAAGGCAAAGACTGGACATCACCCGAACTCATATATGGGTCATTTCACGCGAACGGCCAAACTTTTTTTTTCGATATTTTTTAAAAGTCCTGATTTTCTAGTATGCTGTACCCTTTGGTAATACAAGCTAGGAGCCAAATTTTCAGACCTTTTCTTCGCCCAGCCTTTTCTCTACAACTGTCCGAAGTTTAGGGGTGTGCGCCAAACACTAACTTTTGTTTTAATTGCTCAACCGTTATTGTGCCCAAAAAAATAAGTAAGGTGGCCAATTCTTATGGTAAATCGTCTGCTCTTTCTGGTAGTCATGTCAAAATTTACAAAAAACTTAAGCTTCCTCATGAAAACTCAAAATAAAAACTTCTTTTTCACATTTCATCAATTTGGCATTTTTTGAAAAAAAAATTTTTGATCTTAAATCATACCTACTAGTATGTAGAATACGAGGTTAGGAGGACGTAATGGGCCGACAAACGGTTTGTCGCCAGTGGCACTTAATGTACGGCCTGAACTCCCAAAAAAACGTAAGCTTCCCCATGAAAACTCCACATTTCATCAAATTCGCATTTTTTGAAAAAGAATATTTTGATCCTAAATCATACCTACTAGTAGGTAGAATACGAGGTTAAGAGGACGTAATGGGCCGACAAACGGTTTGTCGCCAGTGGTACTTAATGTACGGCCTGTACTCCCAAAAAACGTAAGCTTCCCCATGAAAACTCCACACTTCATCAATTTCGCATTTATGAAGAAAAAAAATTTTTGATCCTAAATCATACCTACTAGTATGTAGAATACGAGGTTAAGAGGACGTAATGGGCTGATAAACGGTTTGTCGCCAGCGGTACTTAATGTACGGCCTGTACAACCAAAATAAAAGAAAAATTGAATTCTCATGATAAAATTTGCACCTATCTGATGTGCCGTCAAATGTTAAGTTAGTTCTAAGCAAATTTGATAAACTGGGGACTTTATAATGAAAACTCAATTTTTATTTTATTTAGGCAGTACAGGCCGTACATTTTGTACTGCTGGCGTCAAACGGTTTGTCGGGACCACTACGTCCTCTTAACCTCGTATTCTACATACTGATAGGTATCATTTAAGATCAAAATATATATATATTTTTTTTTTTTTTTTTTCAAAAAATGCGAAATTGATGAATGTGAAAAAAAAGTTTTTATTTTGAGTTTTCGTGAGGAAGCTTACGTTTTTTGGGAGTACAGGCCGTACATTAAGTACTTCTGGCGACAAACCGTTTGTCGGCCCATTACGTCCTCTTAACTTCGTATTCTACATACTGGTAGGTATGATTCAAGATCAAAAAATGCGAAATTGACGAAATGTGAAAAAGAAATTTTTATTTTGAGTTTTCATGGGGAAGCTTACGTTTTTTGGGAGTACAGGCCGTACATTAAGTACCACTGGCGACAAACCGTTTGTCGGCCCATTACGTCCTCTTAACCTCGTATTCTACATACTGATAGGTATCATTTAAGATCAATATATATATATATATATATATATATATATATATATATATTTTTTTTTTTTTTTTTTTTTTTTTCAAAAAATGCGAAATTGATGAATGTGAAAAAGAAGTTTTTATTTTGAGTTTTCGTGAGGAAGCTTACGTTTTTTGGGAGTACAGGCCGTACATTAAGTACTTCTGGCGACAAACCGTTTGTCGGCCCATTACGTCCTCTTAACTTCGTATTCTACATACTGGTAGGTAGGTATGATTCAAGATCAAAAAATGCTAAATTGACGAAATGTGAAAAAGAAATTTTTATTTTGAGTTTTCATGGGGAAGCTTACGTTTTTTGGGAGTACGATTAAGTACATTGAGGGAGTACATTAAGTACCACTGGCGACAAAACGTTTGTCGGCCCATTACGTCCTCTTAACCTCGTATTCTACATACTGATAGGTATCATTTAAGATCAAAATATATATATATATATATATATTTTTTTTTTTTTCAAAAAATGCGAAATTGATGAATGTGAAAAAGAAGTTTTTATTTTGAGTTTTCGTGAGGAAGCTTACGTTTTTTGGGAGTACAGGCCGTACGTTAAGTACTTCTGGCGACAAACCGTTTGTCGGCCCATTACGTCCTCTTAACTTTCAAAAAATGCGAAATTGACGAAATGTGAAAAAGAAATTTTTATTTTGAGTTTTCATGGGGAAGCTTACGTTTTTTGGGAGTACAGGCCGTACATTAAGTACCACTGGCGACAAACCGTTTGTCGGCCCATTACGTCCTCTTAACCTCGTATTCTACATACTGATAGGTATCATTTAAGATCAAAATATATATATATATATATATATATATATATATATATTTTTTTTTTAAATGCGAAATTGATGAATGTGAAAAAGAAGTTTTTATTTTGAGTTTTCGTGAGGAAGCTTACGTTTTTTGGGAGTACAGGCCGTACATTAAGTACCACTGGTGACAAACCGTTTGTCGGCCCATTACGTCCTCCTAACCTCGTATTCTACATACTAGTAGGTATGATTTGAGATCAAAAAATTTTTTTTCAAAAAATGCGAAATTGATGAAATGTGGAGTTTTCATGGGGAAGCTTACGTTTTTTTGGGAGTTCAGGCCGTACATTAAGTACCACTGGCGACAAACCGTTTGTCGGCCCATTACGTCCTCTTAACCTCGTATTCTACATACTAGTAGGTATGATTTAGGATCAAAATATTTTTTTTCAAAAAATGCGAAATTGATGAAATGTGGAGTTTTCATGGGGAAGCTTACGTTTTTTTGGGAGTTCAGGCCGTACATTAAGTACCACTGGCGACAAACCGTTTGTCGGCCCATTACGTCCTCCTAACCTCGTATTCTACATACTAGTAGGTATGATTTAAGATCAAAAAATTTTTTTTCAAAAAATGCCAAATTGATGAAATGTGAAAAAGAAGTTTTTATTTTGAGTTTTCATGAGGAAGCTTAAGTTTTTTGTAAATTTTGGCATGACTACCAGAAAGAGCAGACGATTTACCATAAGAATTGGCCACCTTACTTATTTTTTTGGGCACAATAACGGTTGAGCAATTAAAACAAAAGTTAGTGTTTGGCGCACACCCCTAAACTTCGGACAGTTGTAGAGAAAAGGCTGGGCGAAGAAGGGGTCTGAAAATTTGGCTCCTAGCTTGTATTACCAATGGGTACAATATACTAGAAAATCAGGACTTTTAAAAAATATCGAAAAAAAAAGTTTGGCCGTTCGCGTGAAATGACCCACATACTAGTTTCACTTCAGTGTGTTTCTTTACTGGTTTTCTTTACTGTGTTTCCTTTACTGGTTTCTTTACAGTGGGTTTCTTCACTTACTGGTATTGGGTATTCTTTACTACTGAGTCAATTTTTAACATTTTTAACATGAGATTTCTTCCATTCAAAATATCGCTTTCTAATTTTGAAAATGCTATTTAGACTCTTCAAAACATCATGTTTTTACTGTTATCATTTGGAACGTCCCGTATCATTAACATCAGTTAATTATGGTTTCAGAAAAAATGGAGGGGGGGGGGGAGCAGTAGTAAAGTTTTTGCCTAGTAAATAAAGTCCCTAAGTTAAAAAAAAGTGTCCGAACTAGAGCCAATTTTTTAAAACCATACCTACCTCATTTATTCATGAATACCTAATTATTACCTAATTAACGTTAATTATACTTGGGATATTTCAAATTACAACAGTGGAAAGAGGGAGTATTTTCAGATAGTATTATTCAAATGAAGTTGAAAATGGAGGGCAGTAGTAAAGAACATCCGGGGTGGTTGCGTTACTCGAGGGAATATGTGTGTTCATGGATCCAGTGCCGGGCTATAGCCAAGTCCCATGCAGACTGCGAATTCGTGCGTGCAATGCGGTATGCTTCCTACCTCCGCCACTTCCCATTGGACGATTCTACGCTGGACACCAACTTATGGAGCAAAGATAGTGAAGAACATGTCAAAAGATTCAAATGACAGAGAGGCACAGTAATCTTATGGAGCAATAAGATGAGTGCTTGAGGGTAATCGTCCCAGGCACCAGGACATCAAGAATCATTTCTACAATATTTCTGTGATCAAGATTTCAAATCGAAATATCAAATTTTCTTCTTCCCTATATTTATTTGTCAAATCGTTTCCAAAAAGCACAAGACACCTATATATTGTATAGTAGAATAAAAACTAGACGAAAAATTTGCACAAATATACGTGTGTGTGTCCACATTACAATATTAGTGAGTAGGTAAGCTTCTCCTATTGCCTCAACCTTTCTAGGCCTACTAAACTAAACCTCCAGCATGAAAGTATAGCTTCTCTACCTTCGGTGGTGTGGAAGCTATAACCCATGCAGACGGGAATTTGTATTGAGTGTTTGATCCTCACAGTTCAATATTTATCTGCCAGGACACAGTGCGGGTCACTACAACCTGATACTTTTGGTCTCCACTTCGCCTTCGACTATCCTTATCACATATCGATGATCTTATCTCTCGCATTTATGACTTTCTTCTTTTCGTACTTCACTCATGCACTTACGCCGGCACACAAATAAACGTATTTCCCGGATATTATGTTCGAGGTGGGGAGCGGAACTTTCATAGTGGTGTAAGCTCACGCCCGAACAACCTAAGAAACGGAGACAACCTCACCTAGTGGTTGTGCATCATTTATGAACCAGTCATATTCGACGCTCAGATGTTGTGCCCCGTGTCTTGAACTGCCGCAAACATTTCCACTCTCTTACTGAGCGTTTCACGAGAAGGCAGTTGATTCATTGATGAACACTTGAGTTTTGAACTAGTGTTGTGCATAAATGAAAGACTTATGGCAAAAAAAAAGACATTATAAAATGCAGTGCACATGCGCTACGAAAATGTAAAAAATAACGCGAATTTGCAGCAAAAAATGATGATAACTGTTTTGCATTACTTATAGATTTTATTGATAGGTTATTGGTAAGAATACCAATAGTATTTAGGTTCCTTTTTTTTTTTTTTTTTTTTTTTTTTTTAGGGATAACACATATTGCACCACACGTTCCACGTCTTATACGAACTTAAGTATACATGATTTATTGTTTCCTAGTCCACTTATACCTAGGTAGAGGAAGCATTGTCTAACTTTCAGTAGATGAGCCATTTTTTTCCTTCTATTTTTCAAAATCAAAATTTCCACTAAGATTCTACAATTTAGATCATTCTCAACAATTATCGTTGTGTGAGAGTGTGTGTCTCTGTCTGTGTGTGTGTCAGTCCGTGAGTTCGCTAATTATTTTGAAAACCTTTATTTCCATAGTTTTTATCCGATTTTGATGAAATTTTTGGGGGAAGCGTGAAATGAGTTGTAGATGGTCTTTATATCAGATTCATTGTTCCCAAATTGCATGAGAAACTCTGCGCATGAAAAAACGTCAATTTCATAAAGCATAATCGTCAGATTTCGCTGAACTTCGGAGGGCAGGTTGGAAATGACTATGTATTTAGTAATCGCATATAAAATTCGACACGATTGTATCATCAAAAGCTGCTACGCGTGCACGATTGTAAAATTTCTGCAAAAAGCTTGATTATTGCCTTTTTTTTCGATTTTGAAGAAATCTTCAGGGAATTTACAGGTAGAAATATCAGTTTTATCTTTCACAAATAATTAGATCACTCTGCGCATGCGTAATAGTTACACCTATCAAGCATTAGATTATCGTTGCCTAGTCTACTGATTTTAACGTTTCAAGCTACATCTTGGCTGACTTTTTCTCCCAACCATGTGAACCTGCAATGGAATATGTTACAAACCCATGATTACCTAGCAATCATGTAACGGATAAGAGGAAGCTGTGTGCCACACCCTACACGCAGACGTTTTTTCGGTTAAAACATCAGACACTGAAAATTATTATACAGAGGTTTCTTGTTTCTTGTATTAGAAAGGACGCCTTCCCTTCTTGGATCCCTTCTACCCGGATCATTGGTACTTTATCTGTTTTGCAACGTATTATGCTTTGCCCTATTTACCAAATTAAAAAAAAGTCGCTTTTGATTCAGAGTCGTGATGACGAGTTGTATCTCTTCCCACACTCTACACATACACTCGGCTTCAATCAACCAACAAGTCCGTTTCAGGGCTTTTATAGAGTTGGAGGTTTACAGGACGCCTAGTCAAATTAACAACGGCAGTCATGTGGCGTTTTACGTCAAAGTTTAATTTAATTCTGTGTGTAGTTTATTATTTCCTCCCCTGGAACGAAATTGTTATAGTACGAAAGGGCAAAGTAAGGCTCCCTTTCAACTGCCAGTGCACTGCGAGTGAACCTATTATTATTATACCAACATGAAAGTGGTGTGACATAGGGCTTACAGGCAAGAGAAAACGCTTGAAGTGGCTGTTTTAAACCGCTTTAGAATTGATAGTCAACCCCCTCGAAGCTGTTAATTCCGTCCTCGCGGATGAGCGTAGCCGAGTGGACGTTGCCCTCCATTCTCGGCCCACTCCAGAATAATACTTTTGTTCCAAGAGGAGCTGACTTTGACGTTTGAGTGGCACTCGCCCGTTGAGTGGGACGGGTTCGATTTTCCACCTCCTCCGTCCTCCTGATCAATTCATTCGTCTATTCGACCGCGTTTCATGATGGGGCGGGAAAGCTTTTACCGGACAGCGGCAAACGAAAATACGTCGCTTCAGTTGTGATTCTAATGGGTAGGTGGTTGATCAGTTGGAGCTTCTACAAAAATTATCGTTCTTAAAGTTGTTATTAGTTAGGAAAACTTGTTAGTTAAAGTGTAAAATTCTGTTATAACGAAAAAGGATAGTTCTTAAAGCCTTACCACTAGTATTTAAAATCATGAGTAAAAACCGAGGTAAAACTCGTTGGTTCATAGAGAGACGAAAAATGTTACATTTCTTGAAAATTAAGGGTCTAAAGTAGTCTCCTTTATGCCGTTCTCGTTGCAAATCAGTTGCAGAATCAATGAGTTGCTTTAGAACTTTGCAAAATCTTAAATGTGATCTCCTTGTACATAAGTATCTGCAAGATTTCGGGGTCGTTACACAGATTGGAGTGTATATTACATAACTGGGTTTCCGCCAAAAGAAAGTTCAGTTCTTCAACCAAAATCTAGATCAGTTTTTCAAACTCAGCAAAACGGGAGGAGGATTCGGTAACATCATCATCCGGATGTTTTCTTCGCTAAGTCCTATAAATTGCCGCGACGACTTTTCCGAGGCAAAGCACATGCGGTTTTCTCGCATGTCGGGTTTTCTTCGTGTTAAGAAAAGCTGTAGTAAGTACTGGCGAGATAGTGGAAAAGGGGGATGAAGGGGGTGGAAAATGGGGTTTGGGGGTTGTAAGACCGGAGTTTCAGAGGAAGATTCCGAAGGAGAGTGTTGCAGGAGGGGGTGGAGGGATGCGGTAGTTCAAACCCCCACCGAGTTGGACAAGTAAAGTACAATTACTGTTGGTTTGTAGATCGGTGTCCCTCGAGCCTTATCAAGACGCCACTCCTAACTACTTAGTTCACTTAATTCCGAGCTTCCCCGCACCATCCCTACAACCCACCCTTCTTGCCGCCTGGGTTTTCTCCTCACCCCCCCCCCCCCACCACTAGATAACCCCTATTTGTCCCCATTGGCCCTCTGTGGCTCATGAAAAAGCATTTTCCCTTCTTCCTCAGTAGCTCTTTTTCAACCACTCTTATTTCTCCCTCCTCTCTTCACTTCATATTCTCGTAATTTATTTACTTCGGGCTCGCTGTCATTTGGGTTCTCAAATTTGTCACCAATTACAATTTTTATAATTAAAAATTTTGGCTGTGATATTCTCATACATTTTGATTGATATTTGATAACATAGGTAATACAAATTTCAGTAATAAGTCTCATTTTTTAGGACATCCTTCTGAAGCTAGGCTGCACCAATAAAAGAACGAATAGATCAAGGGGGTGTGGAGCAACTCAAGCACGAGAGAAAAATTAACGTATAAAAATCTATTTCAGGCCATTCTAAGACCGAATCTGTGAAAAAACCATAGGTGATCGGGTGTATATATAGGGTGTGTGTATGTGACAAATTTACTAATTTGTGCCAAGGCCACAATTCTAAACCGATTTCCGAGTTTATTTCTTTGTTCGATTCCAATTTTAGCCTAGTTGAGCAGAAAAATCCCGGGAATTTAAAACTTCATGTTGGAAAAAAAGGAATGGAGAAAGTAAGCCGATAAAACGTGGTTTTGTTCAACAATTTCGTCCAAGCCACCCAGGTTACATTTCTCAGCCGATTTTCCTGATTCTTATTTTGTTCGATTCCAATTTGAGTCTAGTTTTGCAACAAATCTTGGGAATTCCAGATTTGCTGTTGTGGTCGCTGGGTGGATGCTTTCATCCAATTTTAAAGGGTGTATTTCGGATTCCCCTAACACTAGAGGTTCATACAAACTGGCCAAAAACGATGATATCGTATGGTAGCAGAGCTTGGCTTTATTCACGTCTCCCCTTCTCTCAACGCTAAGAACATACCAATTTCCCGGTTATCACCACCATCCATTCTAACCCATTTACCTAAATTTTCTAATTTAAATTGGTATTTCAACTTGATTCCATTGTTTCCTTATGAATAATATGAAATTCAAGTAAAACTCTGTCGTTGTCAATGTAAATGTATGTAAATAAAATCGAAGAGTAACTTGATAC
Source organism: Adelphocoris suturalis (assembly GCA_030762985.1). Taxonomy (NCBI): domain Eukaryota; kingdom Metazoa; phylum Arthropoda; class Insecta; order Hemiptera; family Miridae; genus Adelphocoris; species Adelphocoris suturalis. The sequence continues at coordinate 66,166,041 of CM061043.1, forward strand.
CAAGACTTGAATGTATTAATCTTTTATTCGCTCTATTTACACAATCTTCTATAATTTAGCCAACATTAGGAGTGCAATATCACATTTTGTGGAACCATGTACCATATCATATTTGAGAAAGATTATGAATACGTGCTGGGGAGAGTGATGGTGTAGTGGGGATTGTTGCAATGGAATATCTAAATAATTTTTCGGAATAGTCTACCCATTTGTTAGATAACATCATGAATATACCTTTTATATAACGTAAACCTACCATGTACGTGTAATGTTGTGTCTTCATTTCTATACATACTGCAGAACTGCATATAAAATTCCTCCAACCTCCGACTCAGCAGCACAGCAATTAGGAATATTGAGCACCAAAGGTTCTTAGCTAAAAGGGTCACAACTACTTCAGTTTATAGACTTTGACCCCCCTCCCCCACCGCTTATGGCATGTCTGGAGAGCAAGGCGATCAGTTTGATTTTATTAAACTCATTACGAGTTGAAAAATATAATTTTTCCCTCGTGAACATGGGTGGACATACAATAAGAACATCAAATATTTTTCGCATGTAGATATCTCAATTTGGCTTGGAAGAGAAATTGAAAATTAGTGCAAGATCGTACCGCTTTGAAGCATTTCTTACGGGAAGTCGGAGAACTTGGGCCCTTTTAGCATGAGTCATCGCCTCCCGATCGTAAGATTTGTGCGGCCTTGATAGCGCAGGTACGGGTTAGGTGCGCAGGTAGATCTGCTGGGATCTCGCATATTTCGTATGGCCTGCTAAAGCTGGCACAAAATTGAAGACCTCATTGAATTTCGTGGAGATCCGGCAACCCAACTGCATTAATATAATTATCTACCTGATGCAGCAATGTTAATAATTATAAATCCACCTCTTTCGCCAAAATCTATTGACCCACTATTGCGATAAACCATATGGTACCTAGCAAATGGTCACCAATGTCGCCCTTTCCCGATTAATACTGCAGTAATCTCTGACCCCATCCCCGTCCACCCCTGCAGACCTTATCCCAATATTGTTCACGTTAAAATTTGACGATGCCCGGCAAAATGACTTGTTTCCTGTTTTACAGCTACCACTCTTTCTCCCTATTCAATTATTAGAACATCCTACTAACAGAAGTGGGAACATATTGAAAAAAACCTATATTTCTAGGAGTTTTATTTGCTAGTTTTACAGCTTGGAATATGAAATGATACATTTATTCAACTCCGATGCAAATTATTAGCATGTTTTGCAATAAATAATTAATATTAATAATTACACAATCATGATAAAAAGTAAGTGTTGCTTCAATCAAAACTTCGCTGATCAAACAACACGTACCTACCGTGAAAAACGCTAACAGCTTCTGAAGCAATTCTGACGAGAGCTCGCGAAAGGTAATGAGAAACCGTGTAAATGGGAAGGATCCCCTTGAGATAACATGACCCAACTTAAAGTTACTCTGCATTATTAAAATGGGTCGTTCACATTTTTTCGCCTCTCTAGCCCAACATGCAGAGACCGCTGGTTCTCCTCGACACACTTCTACCAGGTTTTTCATTAAAAACCGCTCCGTTAATGTAAAAGTCCCCCAACCCTCCTTCCTCAGCTACTCTCTTCCTTCCGCCCATCCCATTAGAATCACCATTTCTTCACACCTTCTTCCAAATTATGTTGATGAACCGTTTCCACTCAAGGTAAGGTGTGGAAGGTTTCATAGAGGGTTGTAACAATGAAGAACTGAAATAGTAAACTCTAATCAGAAGTGGTGGAGTATTTGTTCTTCAAGAGAAGTTATGCTGAACTACTGTTAAGGAAGGATCTATGCGTACACTGCAATATCATGCCAAGGAAAGACCCAGTTTTCCCTGGTCTGCACATATTACGTTTCCAATTGGAATTCCTACATATTTCATTCCCTTGAACAACATAAAAATACCTCGAAACGTTCTGGGCAGTAATGACCTGGAGACCATTATATATTGTGGCTGTACTCTACGCTACACTATCAGGGTATTATTGTTGAGAGCATTTTCTCGTGACGAGTAATAAGGTTCGCAGGGGATCTGTTCAGAGGAAGATTTGACTGCGGACGGCACAGCCTAACGTTAGACCAATCATCCACCCTTGTAGTGTTTCTATTTCCGACGTACCCGAGTATTGCCGATATCATGGTTTAGTTTTCTAGTCTACTGATTTTACTTTAGTTGAAGTAATTTATCGAATTCCAAGGACTACTGCAAGGAGAGCCATTGGAGATAATTCCATTGAGGTGTTGCTTAAGCGCAATGAGAATCAGATATCCATTATGTAATAGAGCCAATTCCGTCTGAATGAGCGATGGTAGGATGAAGTCACTGGACCAGTGCTCTGTGCCCTGTGCCTGCTTTCGTGAGGAACTTCCAAGAAGGGACCGAATAGTGGCAATCGGATAACTACTAAGACAGGCCATACCTGTCTTACCCACAAACACAGCTTAATGCAAAAGCTCATGATATATGAGAGATGGGGAGTGATCTATCTATCAGCAACTTTCTGGAGAACTTCCCAGCCCTAATGAATCTTTGAGTCTTGCATAGATCCCCTCAGTAGTTTGACGATCTGTACGGCCCAGACGAGGTACAGGCCCTGCTATTGTGTGTACCTGGTAGCAGCTGGGCTCTATTACGAATTTTGGTATATGATCTGTGATACATGTATGTGGTTGCATATAGTATATCAATAATACATATTTAGTTATAAGCCTATACATCATCCAGTCATAGTTTTTTATTTTAGGGTTTCTTTTTCACCCGCTGGAGGGGTTGAAAAGTATGGTCATCGTGGCAGAGTGCGGCAATTTTTTTCTCTTCGGAAACATCTCTCTCCATTATTATTATTCCCCTCCCCCCCCCCCCCACACACACACACGCACACACACACACAGATCTGTGAGACTGAGAGTAGAGTCTATGATCGCGATCGCAATCCGATTGGTGACGGAGCGTCAATATAGTTCCCCTTAGAATCATGCACTAATGTCCCTTCTGGTAGCGACTTGAATGATAAAAACAAAAACGAAAATATGATACAAATAACAAATATTTGTGTAGTAATTTGTACTGTTTTCATCCAGTGAGTGCGTTAACACTTTTTGAGACCCCACACATCCTTTTAAGCACATGAGCTATTAGGTAAGTGGGTTTAAGAAAAAATTTTATTAAAGAAATTCATTGATTGGCCTTTATTTTATTTTTTCGTTTTTCTTTTGAAGCACGTGAGGTCGAGCAATAACGTTCTCTGTGCTCAAACAAAGAATATGAATGGTTGTGACCGGCATAGGGTGTGAAATATGTTGGAAAGTAGTCGAGTTGACGGACGAAAATAGAAACAGGCTGTTGTGGGTAGCTTTCAAGTGGTAGGGGGGTGATTGGTTTGATCCGAAGTGATGAAGGAAAGGGTGGAAGGGGGAGGGGGTCCTCGAAGAATGGCATTGTTTTGTATTCACCGACCCCACGGCGGAGTAATCGGATCGAAGGGGTAAAAAAAGGGACAGTTCCGGTATATTGGTGAGCGGAGCGGAGGGAGATGTAAGGGATGAATAGACGGAAGGGGTGAACTCGACGGGAGAAAAGATCCACCTAATCCCGCTTCCATGTTCCATTGGCCAGTTTTAATACTGAACTACAGCCTACCAGCGTTAGTATTGTTTGGCGGGGGAGCAGGAGGGGTAGGGACTGAGCCCTAATGTTGTTTTGAGCGCTGTCCTCTCCGGCTACTATTCAAAAAGTCGTTTAGGCCCCCTCCGGAACTCCAGTCCCTCTCTTTTTGGGGCCTTTTCGTATACCGCTCCATCACCACGTTTTTCAGTCTCTCCCGCCGCTTTCAAACCGCTCATGAGAGACCTCTCTACAGGTCCGATTACTCCTCTCGCCTGCTACCCCTTCATCAAAACCGCCCCTTCCTCATCAGTCCCGCCGACTCTGCTCATCAAAGCAGCACCTCAACCCCCCTCCCAAACCACTTCCCTCTATGCTCACCTCCTGCACCGGCTTTCTCATTACCCTATCGACAACCCCCAACCCCTTCATCAGCCATCCAAACCTCTCAAACAATGCATCGCATTCAACGCTTTACGCTCAAATTAATACGTGTTTGACGACTTTGGTGACTTCCTTTCTAGCACACTTCCACCTGACTGCTCCTTTTATTTAATCCCACCCTATCCCCTTGAACAAACCAATGGGTTTTTTCTAAGCCATACTGAACTCCAAAGTCACCACTTCGAAACACCAGTATTATTTCCAAGACACTATTATTCAGGTTGTGATGGTAAGGAGTTTCGTCAACATTTTTTGGCATCAAAGTTAGTGGCATCTAGCGTTGAACCCCTACACTTTCTGGATGGCCACTTGTCTCCAGTCGTGCAAAAAGCAGTCGAACCGCTAGCTCATTTTCCGATTCCAGAAACTTCGCGAAAAATGAACCGGTTTTATCGTTTAATGACTCTAATTGAAGCTTCGTTTCTAAGGAAGAAATCCGCTTCGGCTGATTCGACACTGCTGATGGCCAGAAGAAGAGAATTAGCGTAAATCTCTGCAACATGTGATCTCAGTCAGCCCACCCAGTTTATCCAGTTGACGCTGCAGAGGCACCACCGTAGTGATATTTATTTTGCTCTGCAGGTACAATGTTGCGTGGAATCAATTTGTGTTTTCATTATCAGAGCCACTCCCTAAGTAGGAATATGGAAAAAGTAGAGGACCAGTGGAGTTGTTGGATTTTGAGGATTGGACAGCTCTGCAGGATTATGATTATGATTTGTATGGGACCTACAAAAGATTGAGGTACTTTTGACAGAGACATTTCCTCCAACATATGCTTACCCTCGTCGCTTGCTGTAGGGTAAGGATACCCGTTATTGGACACTTAAGGGCAAGTTTGACTTTGAAAGCTCGAAACATCAACCTATATAGCTTTTATTTCAAAGTTGAAACGTTGTTGACATTACCAAATCGATGAAAAAAAGGAAATCTCTCATATCAATACTTTTTCTATTGAACTTTCATCCCAGAAAACTGGTTTCTACCAGTTATTAGACAGTTACCCCCGGTTATTGGACACCGTTTGTCCAGTTATTGGACACACAGAAATCCACCATAATTTGCGACCAATTCCCAACTAATTGCCTATTAAAAAATATGGATTATTAAAAAGTGTGAAATGATAATACTTACTAAGGTTTTTGGGTCTAGAAATAAAGTATTCACAATATTGGAGAAATATATTAAAATATCGGTTTTAAAAAAATTGCAAAGAGAAACTTTTTGTTGGAAAGTAGTCGTAGAATCGTTTCCCAGATGGTTAAAAATCTTATGTGTGAACACCCTGTATATATACCTAATATGTATATGAGTGCGTCCTTCAAGACGAAAACTCTCCTTAGGATTGAGATGAAAATTCCGTTCTTGCGCAAAAAAAAAATCAAGCTTCCAAAACAAAACGATGATTTTGTTGCCAAACACTTTTTAATCATATTAAATTGGTCAAATTTCTAAAAATATGCTAAAAAAATCACTAAAAATGGCTAAAACCCATTAAATTATAATTTTTTTTTTTTTTTTTTTTTTTTAGCAGTATGGGGTGTATCCCATTCTCCTCCTGCAGAATGTCCTCTTCTTAGGCTTTGATGTTTCCTTGTGCGTACGAGCCATTTTGAGAGTTTTTCAACACACAAACGAAAACGTTGAAATATAGACCTACCCCCTAAACATATGTTTATAAGCTCAAAATAGCACCATCATTTGGCGAAGATTTGATTGAAATTCAAATAGTTAGTCTCTCTACGAACATATGAAATAAACAAACACTTTTAAGCGAGTGCCTTTTTAGGCATTGTGGGTAAACTGATGGAATCTGTGCATACACGGTATTTGCCGGAAATAGAGCTTCTATGTTGTGAAAATCTAATGCAAGCTAAAGATAACAGGTGTCCAATAACAGGACCCAAGGAGGAGAACAACTTTGAACCACTTATTGGACACTGTCCATTTAATGTTGTATTGTTCAGGGAAACCATTAAGAAACCGTAAAAACTCTGAAAAGAGGTTAAATTGTTCTAAATGAAAAAGCTTGTTTGCTTACCGTTTGATAGTGACACAGTGCCGACGTGCTCCACTCAACTTTTAAATGGGCACTTAATCAATAATAATGGTGCTGGAACGTTCTAGGCCACCTCCACTCATCCTAGAATGGTTCCTTCAAACCTCAGAGAGTCGTTGAACACAAAAACACCCAGCAACCTTATTATTCAAGAACAACTTGCGGACTGTCTAATAACGGCGGTGTGCCCAATAACTGGTGCCTTTACCCTATAAACGAATGTCTCTGTAGAGTTCAATGTTTTACCACGCCTACACCTACCTACCTCATTTACAATTTTTCTGAAAAAGTTCATGCTGAAAAACTAGCTCGAGTTTGCATGGTTTTTCTTTGTAAATTTATTTCGTATCCCTGTGGTTAGCAACTCGGTTGCAATGCTGCTTAGTTTAGTGTCTGTATCGTAAGTGAACTGATGTTCACTTCTTCCACTCTATTAGCACTTATCTGACGGCTTCAGAAGTGGAAACGAAATGCAAGTTTCTCCGAAAATGCGAATACAAATGAGCAGTGTCCTCGTGCTCATTCACCCATCATTTTAGTGGATCCTGAAAAAGCCTGTGGAGGCAGTGCAGGTTTCGTAAGACCAAAGTCAGTTTTTCATCATCAATGACATTGAGTACTCAACCTACCTAAGCTGGTGTATGACAAATCATTCCAAATATGACAACACATAGCAGTTCCTGAAGATATCAATACTAGGTCAACTTGATTTTTTCCAAGAAGAATTGCCACTGATAATCTGGTCAAGATCAGTAACCCCATCACTGTAGCCCGTCTAAGTAACTGAATACATGTTGACTATGAATAGTTGATCATTGTAAGCCCCACTGTAGGATTGACGTGACCCATAAATGTAGGTTTTAACGAAGTTATTCATACCATTCCTACCTCAAACCCTCCCATTGTTCCCACAATTAACAAATTAAAATTTTACGATGATGTGGGATTTGGAAATTTCGTCAGAACCTAAAACATACTTGTCTACCCAACCAATTTACCTTTCTCAATCTCGGTCGTCGGGTTCATAATTAATTTATGGAATTTTAAATTAGACTAACAACAAAGAAAATGCTTTCATAAAACGGCTGAAATGTACACATTGTTGTATTTCAACGAGAGGTGAGGGAGACCGGGTTTTTCTTCATTAAAGAAGAAAAATATTATTGTAACGCTGATATTCATAGTGCAAGTGGCTATGAATAAAATACGCTGATTCTTATATAATCTTGCACAAAACTTCCAGAATTAAGCTTTGTTAAATTATAATTTAACGCTACACACAAATGACATAACATGCATAGCACAGCATGGCAAATTAATGAAACAAGTGATAAAGATGGATTATTCACACATAGCAGGCATAAGTACTTTCAGCTGGTTGACTGATTGGTGACTTCACCCGCAAAATCGTTGGTTTTACTGCATACTTTGACTTGGCTGGCATTTGATAGCGTGTGTGTGTTTCATGACACAAGTCGCAATTTTGAAGCTGTCAACATTGAATTTAGTAGGTAAACTCTTTAGACATTCCGAACTAGTTTTGTAGTTTTTGGTGACAATCCGACGACAGGGACTTGTCTCCACCGTCAACAATCGTCGTGAAATGAACCTAAAATCGAGTTTGATATAGTTTCCTACAGATTCCGTCAAATAAAATCGTGGTTAAGAAGCGATGTCGAGCACAATATGTTAGACAATCAGTTTTTTAAACTTAGTGAGGAACCTGGTAAGCACCAACTAGATTTCGTGTGTCACACCCTGGGGAGGCCTTGTTCAAAAGTTCAATTTGAGTCGACTGAAATTTGACGTCCTGCAGAAGTATAGGAGCGATTTGAGTACAAGTTTGCCATTATCATGATTGATTTACGGCTCGTGGTCAGCGGATCCTCACCAAAGTCAGCGAGGCACAAACTTCTACACATGATCATAACTATTTGGTCCAAATCGTACCAGGTTTTAGAGAAGTAGAGAGTCAAATTCTTGTTCATAAATATGTAAATAAATAAATATATATATACTCGGCCCTTCGGGCCTCGCAAGGGGCTCCGCCCCTTGACCCCGCCAGGGGGGCTTCGCCCCCCTGGACCCCCCTAAACTATACTCGGCGCTTCGCGCCTCGCCGGATCTTTTCTCTTTTCTACTGTGTAGAAAACGAGGATAATTTGCTATGCAATTCGTCTCACGAGAAAAAAAAAAAAAATTTTTCAAGCCTGGCTTGGATTCAAACCCACAACCTTCGTCTCACGATTAAAAAAAAAAAAAAAAAATTCAGGCCTGGCCGGGATTCGAACCCACGACCTCTCGCTTCCCATCTCGGGACAAAAAACTTTACACAAAAAGTGAACATTTAAAAAATTATTGGGGGTCGGCCTAAGAATTGCATAGCAATTAATATATATATACATATATATATAAAGAAATCTGAACATGAACGACTACATAACCGCGTTCTCCACCCTCTGACACGCAAAGAAAATGTATCCCCACCTCTCAAGTATGCCGTGCTAACGGTTTTTCTACAAAACAATGGGTTAAAAATAAATAAATAAATAAGTAAAAATAATTATTTATGTTATAACATTCATTATTATATAAATTGGTATCATTGGCTACTACTAATAATCGCGCTCAGGCATAATATTGCGGCTATTTAGTTGAATTGAAACATTTTATTAGAACAACATCATTTTTGCAAAACAAGACTGTTGAAAAATTAGGATGACGTAAGACGGCAAACGTCTTGTGAAAAATAGGTTGGTAGAGTTATGACTTACTGACATCCTCCAGATCATGACGGACCTTGGCGGAATCGCAAGCCAACTCTAGACGTGACGTCACGAGAAGAAGGGCTTTAAGGAGAGGGCGATGTATGCTGGGTGGAGGTGAATCAGATATTCATGCCGTATGAAAAGTATACATTTTGAAAGAAGAATAAAACGAAGAATTTGACTCCTCATCGTATGAAATTCTGTACCACTGTTATAATCGAATCCTATGATTTTATTCAATGATTGGTCATCAAGCTGAAATTTATTGTTATGTCGTAGTACAAAACGTTAACTATTATTTTGAGATATCTAGCAGGTCGACGCCGTCATGAAGCTCATCCATCGTCGATAGCGTGATCCGGTGACATTCAGGACAACATTTTTCTGTCATTTCTATAATAGGAAGCTTCTCCAGTATATCTAATATCAAAAGGTTGATATCGTGTTCCATGTCACCAACTATCTTACCGTCAATATTCTAACTCAAAATCACAGTTCTCTTTGCGTTGCTGATTGCTTCACAAGTCCATATTTATCTTGTCTAATTTGAAGCCAATAGGGTGAAATTACAAACCATAGAACATATTCTAACTTGTGTAGTTTCACTCGTATCACTACAAATTAAATTGTCTGGGTAATTTCAGTTGATTAGGATGGCTCATACTTTTTTATGGCTACCTATAGTTCTAAAGAGCTAAAACTAGAATTTCAGCATCATGGGTTGAATAGGAAAGAAAATAGACTACATGTTCATTCAGCTGATCACTGTGGCTCTACTGTTTGTCAGTGTTATCTAAAATGTTCTTGAAGAATAAAGAATAAGAGAATAACCCAGGTATATAAAAATCCTAGATTGATTACAACAGAAATCACCTTCAAACTTCTCCGTCATTGTTCAGCTTGTATTCTCCAAAAAGGATACGTTTCATGTAAAATACATTATCATTGGAGGCCATACTCACATTTTCTCACGGTGGTTTGGAAAACAAAAAGTCCTAATCAATACAGCAGAATGAGGCAAAAGTGCAAAACAATAACTGAGTCTGACACAAGAACAACATCAGTGCAAATAGGAAAGATCATTTTGTCGCCCGTTTTCACATTTATTCAGATTTCACGTTTGAATATGTACGAGACGTTTCAAAAAGTAAATAAGAAAAATCGTAGTTGGGTGTTAAGAGTGATTAAAGCTAAACGTCCGCATGATGTGACAATTACTTAAAAGTTGAGCTATGAATAAACTCAGTCAATAGATTCATCCGTTCTCTAACATCGTAGAGTAATTATCTTCATCCGAAATTCCACCTATTGAAGCTCACGAGATCACAAGTTCGGAACGAATCGTTCAAAATTATGCATCTCACTGGAGTATTCAGGGCGTCACGAGAGATATCGACCTCGTTCACCTGAAATATTTAACGATGGGTCAATATGCTATAGATACGGTGGCGTGCGAACGGTATCACGTCTTCGTGTACATTAGTGGTGACATAGAAAACATTTATAGCGTACTCCTTTGTAAATTTGTATACTACGTTGGGACCAACTATATTTCTGATTTAAAATCCGGGTGAAATTGACCTACAACCGCATTCATTTTTGTGTGGGAATAGTATCTCGAATATGGCTCGAGACCACTCAAAAAATGTTTTGACGATAGACCCAAAATTCAAGTCAATGTAAAAGTCAAGGATTAAAAATTGTCTTTAGCTATGACCTAAATGCTCGAATACATTAAACGAAATTGGAACGGAAATTTCGTACGTGGCGGAAAAAAGCAATGTGAGCTAAATCTCTCCTTTCCAGCCTTTAAAGTTGAAATGTGATAGAGAGTTTCTTTGGGACCGAAGAGGCAAATGAATTAGAGGGTTCCATCATAATCGGTGGAGTTGGCCTAATTCTCTTCTTTTCACCGTAGGAAGTTGACATTTAGTGGTGAGCCTCTCGGGGACAATTAAGGACAAACGGATTGACTTGATCATCTTAATCAGTTTAGTGAACTAAATTCTTCCCTGTCACCCTAGAAAGTTGAAATTCAATAGTGATCCTCTCGGAGACATCAAGCGATGAATGCAATTACGGGCTCCATCCTGATCAGCGGAGTAAGCTAAATACTCTCCTGTTCCATTTAGGAAGTTGAAGTTCGATTAGAAGCCTTTCTGAGACAACAACAGACGAAAAAAGGACCGGCTAACTATACTCAGATAAATTGAGTGAGTTAAACCCTCTCCTGTTCACCCTAGTAAGTTGAAATTTGATGGGGCTAGATCTTGTTCAGCTGAATGAATTCAATATGTAGTTCACTGATCGTTTTACGAAAATTGAAGTGTTACACGGAAGCCAGCAGCTTGAAAATTCATCCAGAAATCCGGCGTGCTGGAAGAACGCAAAATCGGTTATTGAAAGCTAACAGATGGCTACGTTTTATTTATAATAATTTATGCCTTTGAGCTTTAATTGGATCCTGGGGCTCACCCCTGACTTTAATTTATTTATTCGTTTATTTACTTGTTACGAGTTCAATTCTTAGAACATAACCAAAGAAGTAATTGTTGGCCATTTCAAATAAAAGTGCCTACCAATTAAGATTTGGCATAAGGAATTTTATTTGGCGTCCATTACATCATATGGATTTTATCCAATCATAAGTTATAAGCTGTTAATCAAAATTAATTGAAAGTGGGGACGATGGAACCCCCTCCAGTGATTAGAATCTAGTAAATCATGTGATTTCTTCCATGTTTCATAGACAATGCGTCAAATGTGAAATTTAGATTCTCTGGGCTCATCATGGAAGCTATTATCTGGAAACTATTTTCCCCACAGTAGGCCACCTATCTATCTTTTTCTTCGAGTCTATAGGGTATGAATTATCTATGTAATACAGTTAACCGAATGGCGCCGTGTTTCAAATGGAGGGACAACATCATAGTTGTCGCAAAAATACTCAAATCGCTTAAAAAATTGATAATAGTTTACTTGCTTTAGTGTAGGTACCTTAAATTAATGACTCGAATTTGGTGAAGATGTGACGATCTTAACTAACGACGTCGTTGCTGGTAGTTGTATTCGTTTATGGAATGTTATCAATTCAAAAGCAATTGTGTGAGTATGAACGATTTCAGTTCTTCCTTTTGATCCATCTCCTCCAAGTCTTATATAATGATATACAACCCATTGGATGAATGATGGAATTGGGCAGTGGGCTTCGACTAAAACGATAAACTAGAACTATCAACGTAATGTAGACGTTGTCAAGAGCCTCATAAATGAATATATTATCATGGGCTTCTTCTGATTCGCCAACATGACAAATTAGTGTACGGTAGGACATGAGTTACTGGTGCTGTATTACCTTCATCCCTACAGTGTTATTCCGAATAATTGTATGGAATTGAATTACTTGCAGCAACGCGTGAAGTGAGATATATCATCTTCCGAACATGCAAACGATGTATGGCATGTCATTGCATAGCCCCAAGTCTGAAGGCGACGTGACGTGATTAACGGGCCGTGAATGATGGTCATTTGCTCAGAACGCCCGAGCTTCCTTCATGGTATAATGCTAGTAACTATTGGCTCTGGAACGCCACACTAAATCCACTTCCTGAAGCATTTCCATTCACAGTGGCACGTTCCGATTCATAAATAAATTCTTGGTATTTATGAAGCCTGGATGGCAGCTGCCCAATGAATCGTATCAACCTTCTCAACGTTCTTCAGAATCGTCTACATACTATACCTACCTACTTCGGAATAAGTTTTTTTTTTTTTTAATTTGTTATTGCACCAAGTAATAACTTATTAACTACATTAATTTGAAAACACAGATATAATTAGTCAGCAATAGAAATCTTCACTGATTCGCAAGTAGGCAAGATCAAAGCGCTTAAGGGCAGCTTAAAAAATGAAAAAATAAATAAAATAAAAAACTCGAACTCGGTTCATCAGGATCCAAGTTCAATGTAAACCATGGATTGATCTCAGTTTGAATTCATTTCTATTTCACCAAGTTCAACATTCCCAGGAACAAGTTTCCGACTGAGGTCGGATCGTTGAAAACTCCAGTTGAACCACTGTTGATCCAAGATCGTAGGTTGAACTTCCGGTGTTCCGGTGACATGGTGAAGAGATGCCTTATCTCTGGAGCGATCTTTTTTTTTTTTCACTTATCATTCGCTTGGTCCCCTCGTGAACGCATATTCGGTTTGAGCTTTTTGTGTTGATTGATGAGATATTAGGGAGCCGGCGTTATCCAACTCGGAGAAAGAGCATCTCAGCGACATCATACCTACATAACCCTGTTGATATTCTCGGATCTAAACGTCCATTCGGTCCACACTAAAAACGAAAGGTGGGAAATATTCAATCCCAGTTCTTACCAATATTGGTCAAAATTGAAAATACTTCGGGAGAAAAAATAATAATAATACAAAATGTTCAAAAGGAGCGCTTACGGCACAGGTGAGTCAAGTTGAATACCTATACATTTTCTTTTATCTCGTCATTATTATCGTCATCGGAAATCAAATGGAGTTGTTAATATTGTCTTTCTATCGAACGAAGTGGAGAAAAAAAGCAAATTAATGAAACAACCCTAGTGGGGGCTCTTGTAATTATTATTTAATAAATTATAAATACACACACACACACAAAATAATAATAATAATATAAATAAAGTTAAATGAAGAACACGCCACGATAATTTTGGCCAAATTTTTATGAGGTGGTTTGATAGATAAGAAGCCAAGCCACAATTGATCCGAGTTTACGCTCATGTAACCGGCCTAGACCGAACGTTCAAGCTGAACGCAGATTAATCGGAGATCAGCCTTGAACTATGAAGTCCAGTATTGCCAAACCGAATACCAAAAGTCAAATATTGCCAATTCAAACTGCGTCTTGAACTCTGATCAAAAACTTGGTGAAACCGGCCTTAAATCTTCTTGTTATATCACTAACGTCAAGGGAACGGACAGCTTCCTCGTTGACGTGATATTTTAGCCGATGGAAGTGACTCACAGGTTGTCACTTTATAGCTTCTCTTACAGGCATGGCTTGGGACTTGGTGCATTTCTCACTGAGATGGCTCTAGGCACATTAGATACACCGAGGTGGCTTTGCACAGCAGTTTCTGGTGTCATTAATCTCCTGACACCTTTCACTCTGAGATGGCTGTTTAATTGATTTGATTGGCTGCACTATTACGCAACCTTTGAGAACCTGCTTTATTTTGTAAATTTTTTCAAGATCCAGATGTTTTTGAAAATGCACATATCCAGAGGTATGTATTTCCTTCCACCAAAGGAGTTTTACTAAGAATTTGACCTTTGAGAAAGTCAACCACAGTTTTCAACTCGGTAGTTAAGTCATTTTTGGAATTCATCTAAACTGTGGCATACTTATTGGTAATTTCGAACAATTCACTTATTGAGCTCCGAGTGGCTGACGAATTATGAAGTTTCGGGATGTGGTTTAAACAATTTTCTTATATCTTAGCTTGAACTCTCGCTTGTGAAATAGGGTCAGCTAATGCTAACACCATCCCGTTCCGGCGAGTAAACACTTTCGGGGACGACCTTTCTGTTTTTCCCGGCGGTCCGAACGAGACTCGGAATAAAAAGTGAATACGCCTATCTCGTCTCCCACCGCAAGGTCGAGCGTTAGTCCTCGATTCTTTTGGATATAGGAAATTGGGATAAATTGGCCTTGCATAACCGAGGTGGATTCGGAGACAGGTAGACAAATGATCAACTTAGGACCTGTAGGTGTGTCAAGTGTGTCTTTATAGGCATACCCTACCATTTTTATACTTCAGGCTGGAAGGGGGGGTTATTCTCACTCTATCCCAGGTAGTTTACCCGACGCAGGGAGAGGTCCATACTACTCTAGATGAGCTCCTGATTGTAGCATATAATAAACAATATTAAGGTTTTATCGGAGAAGCCCCCAGAGCATTAGCACAGCAATGCAATTGATCGTAATGTTATAATCCAACGTGTGCTCATAGGAATAAATCTTTTAAAACAAATAATAATAAGATAGAGTAAACAAGATGCCTCCCGTTCCGTATCAGAAGCTTTTCTACAAGAACTATTGAAACAATGTTTGTGAATTTTAATGTAAAATTACTGCTCAGCATAATATGGTCCCGAAAACACGGCATCCCGTTCAATCAACCCTAAACGGTAAAATTTAAAGTGGGAAATTATGAAATGTAGGGAACTTCAGAAATGAAAGGTAGTTTTTAGTTTCATTTTCAACTTCAATAAACCAAACGAGACCATCTTACTTCCGAGAGCTTACTTTGTTCGACTGTTTGCGCTCTGGTGGGGCTTTGGAAGAAAAAATCAACATCAATGTGATATGAAAAGTCAAGCGTGAATATAGTCAAAACCCTCTAATATACTACGAAGATTAGGTCAGCTGATATAACAATAATTATAATGGAATGTTGAATCGAAATTGGGTTTATTTCATCACTTTTGCCACATGTATACGACGGATTAGTTGGTAAATTGTAGATAATTGAGTGGTTAATTTTATATAATTAACTTATCACCTTTTTGTTAGATGCCTCCGTGCTTGCCTCTTGCATATTATATCTCTCAATAATCATTAGATTTTGATTAAATTTCCTATATAAAAATGTGAATCCTTACAATTAATTGTTTTCCCATTACTAAATTTCAAGGCAGAATTAAGAATCGGAATGATTAATCAGAATAGCCCACTGATTCTCTAAGAAGAGAAAACAAGTTGATACAAATTTGGTGATCTATTTGAATGAACTCTCAGAAGGAATCACAGGCCCTAGCAATATTGAATAAAAATTGCTGGAAACATCTATACGTTGCAGTTTTTGATCGGAGTTAGTTGCATATATAACTTTCATTTATGACTTTCTTGTTCTTAGGGTATAAGGTGAGTCCAAATATAGGTATCTCTCAGGCATATCAAACAGAGAGCAAAACCTTTCTCTCTTCATCACAATCAAGCGATGAACCCGGGAGAAGCTTTAAATAGTATAGAAAATTTTAGATCATCAGATACACTTGTTTTCATGTTTTCTCCATACCATCATGTGAAATAACAAATTCCCCTAACCGCAAGGTGGCCAGATACAGAGTGGGTTCAATCAGGTTCTCTAAAGTTGAGATATCAATTCATGCCCGCCCAACTATAGCGGATATCAGTCAAGTGATGGGCGGGAGAGAATCGTTAAACCGCGTGGAGGATCCGATTTAATCAAATACACGTATTATCAACTGAGTAGGTCCATAATCTTAACAGCTTTGTTCGCTACATGAATTAGCTACCTTTCAGAAAGACGGGCATGAAATCAAAAGTGTTAAGGGCGGATCAATAGGTAGAATAACAAACGAAATTCGGATTTTAAATATATTAACTCCTTAATCGGTTAACTTACTCGTCTATAAGCAATTGTTGGTGACATGTACAACGTGCTCTTTTTAATGGGCGTTTCCTGCTTCCGACAGGATATTTTTTCTACTTGGAGTAAGAAGTGTGTACAAGCTAGGTTCAGTCAGGTTCTTCAGTAGGGGTTGAATAATATCCCTTCATATCCGCCTCACCTTAACAGAGAGCGAGCATGGCGTTTCCCTCTTCATCAAAATCAAGAGATGAACGGGAGAGAGGCGTTAAACCGCGTGGAGGATCCGCTTTTATCAGATACACCTGTTATCAAGTGTTATCTCCTGAGGTGAGATAACAAGCTCCCCCACCCGCGAGGACCGCGGAGGCCCAGCGAGAGCCCATCAGTTCTAATCACCACCTGACGACATCAAACCGTTTCCTTCAAGTGAGTACCTTACCTTAACACCCAGCATTATGCGTCCTGCCGAGCTATCACCCTCCTCCCTTCCATTCTAATTGGCAACTATCATGACGGTACTTGGTTAAACCCGCTTAATGGGAGATGATTCTGTTTGACTAAGCTTCAATTTGCTTCCGACTCTCGCCACAAACCATTAGCTAACCCGCTCTCAAATACGGCCGCAGTTGTAGTGTTGTGCAATCGCCCCTCCCTTCCCATCAGGTTAACGCGAAACAGCTGTTAACCGAGTTTCCGTCACAGTTTCCATTGAAAGTTGGGTTTGCAGAGTGATATACTACGAACCTGAGCAGTAGATTTTCCATCCTGATTTCATGACAGTAAATTCACGTCGAACAGTGAACTTATGATTAGAAATGAAGAATGATGAAGTTAATGAAAACGTTTTTAATTTTACGAAATAAAAACGCTTTTAGATAGATTTTACAGATAAGCTCATCAACACGAACAGACAACTAAACAATGAATTAATTTTTTTTTTTTTTTTTTTTTTTTTTTTAGATTATGTAGAGTTTTGAAAACTGCTTCTTAAAACAAGAAGTACGGATCTTGAGGGTTGCCCAATAAATCAGTATTTTCGTTACACAGAAGTTTCGTTCAATTTATAAAACATCTTCAGTGATGGTAGAAATTATTGTTATAACTTAGTTCATAGTGTAGAATTCTTTGAGTTGACAGAATGTATGGTTGACATGGAAAACTATGCCAGCAGATGATATATTACTGGTAAGACTTATTTTAGTATCACGTATACGTATTCAAAACGTATAGTTCTTATAGTATTCACTACATGTTATTATACATATTATACTTTCAATCTTTTAGTATTTATTGTTTTCCATGTCAACCATATGCATATCATCAAGTCAAAAACTTCTACTGCATGAAATAAGTTTTAACCATTATCTCCATCTGTCCTGAAGATGTTAAATAAATTCGATGAAACGTCGACTTACGGAAAATGCTTATCTCCCTCTGTCCTGAAGATGTTAAATAAATTCGATGAAACGTCGACTTACGGAAAATGCTGATTTATTGACCAACTCTCAAGAACCTTGAAACCTTTTTTTAACGTCTTGTCCTCACCTAATTGTGAAAGTAGATCCAACAGTGAAACTCGTTATTTTTAGAGAAAAACAACGTTTTAATTTGTAAGTTTCACTATGATCAATGTGTTGTTCTGAAGAATGGTGTTGCCTTTTTGCTTTTGATGCTGTGCAAAAAAATCAAATTATTACTATAATTTTGTGACTGTCAGATGTTATTTTCTTCTTCTTTTCAAATCTGCAATTGACTGGTTTTAGTTTCTTCATTGAGTTGTACCTGTTTGCAACCTGTGATGTGTTTACTGATCAGTTGTGTTTACTGATCAGCTGATCACCTCTGAGCCCTGAAGAAGATAAGCTGAAATTTATAGAAAGCTTGACGAAAGAGAAGGAATCATTTTTTTGGCCCCAATCTAGATAATTCCACGACAGATTACTGCGTTTGGGTCGATAATAATTTATTCTATTATGATCAAACATAATACATCTAGTCTTCCCTTAAATGGATATAACGTCCCCTTAAAAAGATCTGGTGCCGCATATTAATGCCACATATGGTTTCTCCACATAAATTAATCAAATTAATTGCAATCGCCCCATACAGTTGTTAACCGAGTTTTCTTAACAGTTTCCACCAAAGGTTGGGTCTGTAGAGTGATACACCACGAACCTTAGCAGTAGATTTCCCGCCTTTAATAATTCATGGTAGGAAATTAAGTAGAATAGTGCATTCATGATTATGAATAAGGAAGCTGAAGTTAAACTGAAAACGTTTTCTTCTTTTGAGAAATAAACACACTATGATACAAATTAGGTAATAGCTACTATACCGAAAATTCATACTGATTTCCTCACTGTTTGGCTTCGACGCTGTTAGTGAATCTTGAAAAATGCGGGTAAGCTGAGGATTACCTTCTTTCTTAACAACATAAACCCTAGTAATAATAGAATAATGAAGTAATCGGAAGTATTTATTAATCGGAGACACACTAATAAGTAGTAATGATGATCCATGTGAGTTCCCTTTGTCTTGAAACTACGATCCAAAACATGAAAACCAAGGTAGCGTCAAAATTTGAATGAATGAACAAAAAGGCGTTTTGAGCGACCTGTCGATACGTTTTCCTCCAAAACTATTAAAGCTATTCGAATTTCGGTTTTTCTCTTTGTTCGAGAGATAGAAGCATCAGTTGAATCTAGAACATGCTTAAAACTCTATATCGTGGATTCAGGAGATTTTAAACTCTAAGTTTCAAAAATTGGGCGTTGGGTGCCCTAGTAACCTACCGCTTCCTGGATATTTTAAACTGATTTTTGGAATTTCCAGTGAGAGACAGAGTATACCAAGAAAAAAAAATCAAAATTATCAAACACAGAAGCTGTGAATAAGGTACCAGAAAAAACCCAAATTAATGGGAGTGACTAAATCCCAAATAATTCGGCAGAATGAAGTAGACATTTCTTTCAAAACAGTTCAAAATCCGCCCTATTTATAATCATGAAATCGGTTGCAGCTATAGAGTGAGCACCTATAGCTACGTATCTTTCACCTCAAAAAATGGAGGCCTCGTGGGAACACTCGAGATAACGTTCGTTATCTGCGAGCAAATAAAAACCTCTGCGTCGTCACCCGATACCGTTCCCCTACCTAGCACTGATATACGTCTAACGCTATTTTGATGCTACAAATTCACCAACGATATGGACTAAACACATTCCCGTATTTTTAATAACCAGAGTGACCCGCTTTTATTTTGCTGCTTGTTTGCTGTTTGTATTAAGCTTTATTAAGCTGGTGCAAGGCGTCAAAAAAATCGAGGTGCTTGATCAATTCGATCATTGCAAATACTGAGTTAGGAAAAAAAACATCGCATCTCAATTTTGGCTTGATCATCAAAACTTTGTTTTACACCAAAAATCGTCAATTTTTTTATGTCTGACGAAAA